>NMUG010001709.1:0-17290 GCA_002855965.1 Monotropa hypopitys | reverse complement strand
GTAGATTAAATATTATGTCCTCCGGAAGACCTTCTTCAAGAGGCTCCTCTTTCACGGGATGTTGGCATCCAGCAAGAGCATCCCTCAGCGCGTCGGCTGCCCTAACCTGTTCAGGCATACCCTCAGCAGCCATCTCTGGCGGGTCCAGCAATGGTCCACCCGGAACTTCAGCCTGCTCAAAATACTCAAAAACAGTCATGCGCCTCCGGGCAGGGGCTAGTGCGCCCAGATGCTCTCCTAACTTTCTCTTCCCTCTTGCCCTCCGGTCTTCAAGAAAGCTATTGTAGGTCGGTTCATAATCCAGGAGGGTGGGAGCATCTCTGTCTTCACACCGAATAAGGGCCGCGATCCGAGCAGAGGATGATGTGGACCTCAAGCGTTTGGATATGGCTGACACATCGGGATGGCCTTCGGCATGAGGAACGGGAAATAGATGCTCCTCGTTCGAACGAAAGCTATACTCACCGAAGACTCGGAGGTGGACGTTTCCCCACTTCTCTGAATCCGACATCCTCATAAAAACGTCTCCGTACGGCTTTCGCGGAGTAAAGAAATACCGACCGGATGAATGGTTGCGGGATAATGAAAACAGGCCCATGAGGTCCGGCACAAAAAATTCAAACCCATGTCTGGCACTCAGAATCCAAATGCAGCTCATGGTTCGATAGCAGTTGACCGACAGCTGGCTCGGTGCAAGCTGGAACGCGTGTAGAAAAGCACGAAGGAATGGGCATAAGGGGAACGTTATCCGACCTTTGGTCACAGCCATGAGGGAAACGGTGATATGGTCTTCCGAGTAAGTAATCGCCGAACCAACTTCCGCAATAAACACATTACCTGGGATCTCATACCGACGGGAGAACTCTTCAAACTCATGAATCCCCCCACGAAAGAAGCGAAGGTAAAGGCAACCCTCATCACTGGCTTTCCTTCTTGCCCCTCCTAGCACTCTTCCCGACCGACCTCTCGTGGCCGCATATAATGGTTCAGCATCATCTGAAAAGTACCGAACGATATTAGCTTGACTACCGGCCGGAGGCCGGATTGAAGAAGATGCTTCAGGCGTGACTTCCTCAAAGGGTGATGACGAGTCGGAGCTGACTTCGGGAGTAGCCTCCCTGTGGGCCGGCTGAAACAATGGGTCCAGCTCAGAGTGCGAAGAAGAAGATGATAAATCGACTACCTGATCCATGACGAGCGGAGAAGTGCAGTTATCGGAAAATAAATAGCTCTCCGGAGGTCTCTTGTGCACGAGATGGAGTACCGAAGCTCATCCCCAGCAGGCCTATTTATAGGTTCCCCCAGGTACGAGACAGTTGTACAACATTAAATAATTATGCACGTACCGAGGTGGTCAGTTTGACCCGCCAATCGGATCGTGGCACGTGGCGGTTTCTGACAGACGTGTCTATTCGACGTCCCGACGTCTGTCAGGTGACGTCGAGCGTGACATCAGACCTAATTAACGTAACCCGCCTCCTTCGGCATGGCGTCTGGTTAAACTCTTTCAATCTTTTCCAAGAATTTGGGAAAGATTGAGGGGCTATTGTGGTGACCGGACCCACGACCTAGGGAGAAAAATATCACAAAAACACATCACCAACGAGTCGTCCATACGGACCATCAGCGTCCCGCCGCGTGTCCGACCATCAGCGTCCGGACCATCAACGACTCGTAGAGCCGAGCACTGGGGCACCGATCGTTAGGTGTCCACGGCCGAAGGACCCGCAACCTGGCCAACCGCCAGTGTCCGGGCAGGCGTCCTTCGTTGACGCTTTGCCACTGCTCTTGGCTTACCGCCGAACGGACCGAACCACCCGGAGGGCTACCCTCCTGTCACTATCATGGGGATCCAACCGAGATGTCCCATCCGTACGGTTCAACCCGGTCCATCAACCGTCCAGGCCCACGCTTGGGCCCTCGACGTGCGGCCCACTCAATATTCGTGAGCCCCAAGCCAACATCCCCCTATAAATACCCCCTATGGGTACTATTCACAGGATCCTGGTCCCAATTCTGACCTTTGATCCTCGACCGCTACCGTCCGGCCTCCTTCGATTACTGCTTTATCTTCTCAAACAGTCGCTAACTTAAGCATCGGAAGCCCCGTTGGTTAAACCCCACCGGCGAGCACTAACCCTTGTTTTGCAGGAGCCAAGCAGGAGGACCCCCCTTGTTTGTTTGCAGGGACCACGCCAGTCACCGGTCAAGCCGGCTTACCACATCCGAGGGCACATTAGCCGAAGAGAACCCTCCGGCAGAAACAGGTCACCACACATACAAAGAGTGACTCTAGGCTTGATGCAAACTCAATCAAAGTCCTAAGACCCATACTTGTACCGACAATGTATTTTGCAAGAATAAAGGGGAGAAGAAGAAGAACTAAGACATATATAGGTCTAGAAAACTCTACCATTAGACGAGACTACGCAAACTCTAGATGAGAGTTTTTGACCAAATGCGAATCGAGGACCATCAATGCATAGAGGAGACTCCGGTGAACAACCTTTGTGAAGGTCACTAGCTCTAAATACTCTTGGATTTAGAGAGAGAGATAAGAGATATGTGAGAGAGAGAAGGAGAGAGAGAGGAATCTCGGACAGAGAGAGAGAGAGAGAAGAAAAGTGCGACTGGTAGGGTTGTATATTTGTGAGTGTATAATGTATAGGGTTGAGAGAGAGGTGCTATATATACATCCCAAAATCGTTTTCCCGAAATACCCATAATGGGTTTGTATTTCGATATATGTATATCGAAATACGGTTGCTGGGGAGAATGGCCAGAGACACTCTATATCGATATGCACCTTTGGTACATATCGAAATACACCCTATGCATTTGCGAATAGGAGGGCCTAATTTCGATATACACCCACATGGTGTATATCAAAATACGGTTGGGGAGAGGGACCAGAAGATGCCTATTTCGATATACACCTTTCGTGTATATCGAAATGCGATTAATGAAGGGGAGACTCGAGAGCATCTATTTCAATATACACTCGATGTGTATATCAAAATGCAAAAGAGATAGAGACAAACAACCACCATTTCGATATACACATATATTGTATATCAAAATGAAAAAGGAGAGAAGAGACAAATTGCTCATATATCGAAATACACTAGAAGTGTATTTCGAAATGCAAAGAATGATTGGAACCAACACAACCTCATTTTGATATGCAATACTTCTTGCATATCGAAATGTGACAATTCCCAACCACCCACATCACTACATATCAAAATGTAGACTGGGTGGGGGCCTTATCTATTTCGATATGTAGGGAAAAAATGTGGGGGATGCAACCAATTGAAATGTGATTGCCAAACGGTCGTGGAAATCACCTAAAATCCACCAACGCAACCAATTGCCTTCTAGAACACATTGAACTCATTGTAATCTAAAATATTACATTAGGATGGCTCGGGGATCAATGAAATGAAAATGGGATTGAATTTAAATCAAAAGAACTTAAAGAATAATTCCAAGGAATAATTAGGATTAACGGGAAAATATATTTATAAAATTTCTAACCATTACAGTGACAGTCAAAGAAGAATGCGATGGAGGGGGTCAGACCAGATAAGTACCTTTTCAAGGTCGAAGAGACCTCCTCAGTAGATGTCCGTCGGATCAGTCATTGATAAGACTCGCACATTGGATGATTTGGACAAATGGTGCATATGCCCGATAATAATTTCCTGATCCATCAGACTGAATGGTCCATTATCACGTTTGACTAAATAGGCATCTTCCTCAGTTCAGATAGTAAGAGCGGGCTCAAAATGACCACCCTTATTTTTCTTCGACACCACGACTAACCTCTTTCCACACACTTTATCTTGAAGGGCAGTGGTTATAGATCCTTTCGGCTTTGGTGGCGCCCAATCCTTAATTATTCCCCCTTCTTGCTTAGCATTGGGATCTGGACACTCATAAAAGCTGCAATGTCCTCGTCATCCTACGACCTCTTTCTCTTGCCCGAGGTAGACTGGCTCTTCAGTAGTGCATGAGTTTCTTTTTGTGACTTTGAAATCTGTTCAGCTGATATGTATCAACACCATTCACAGAACAAAATCTAGATTATAACGATCAGTTTCCCGTGAAAACAATATGCTCACACCTCTCTATAGTAGGGTTGAAAATGGTTCGGTTCGGTCGATTTTTGGTCGAGACTAAATCCAAATTGATCAGTTCGGTGTGAAAAAACCAAAAATTGATGCCGATCGAAATAAAATCGGTTCAGTTCGGTTCAGTTTTTTTTGGTTTTCGAGTTTTCTAGTTTTTCTAGTTGGGATTAAAATTATAATCGGTCCATGTAAAATTTTTGTTTTCGGTTTTCAATCGGGTTTCTGTCGGAAATGTCAAAACCGATCCCCGAAGTGACATTTTTTGGTCGTTTTTTGCAAAAAAAACAAAAACAAAATGAACCGGATGTGGGTACGAACCGACCAAAATCGACTTTTTGGTCGATTTTTTCGATCAGGTCAGTTTTTCGGTTTTAGTTTCATCCCTACTCTATAGGTCCAAGGCCTTACTTCCAAGTTCATGGCCAAGCATATGATTAGCAAGAGATTATGAAGTGACTATTAGAGAAAACTTGTGAACGTCATGATCACGTGCACCGGATATCTCTCTATCTCTTCTCGAAAATGTTCACGCGCTCCGTACCTAAAAAGGAAAAGGAAGATTAGACAAAAACTAAAGTTCAGCTATAGAAAATTCAAACTTTTGGATGCTCACTGTCAGGGAAGGGAAAACCCCATTGCCCACAAATAGGGAGATTTTTCTTCCCTTTTGAGGTGTTGAATTCTCATCCTTCGCTCCCGACAAAGAAGAACTTATCCTTTCAGGCTTTATTGGAGAAGGGGAGTTCCTTTATGAGGTCATCCCCTTTGTTCCTTTTCGAGAAGTACCACCACCCACGGTTTTGGGAGACTCTTTTAAATTGAACAAATTCAAGAAAACATTTAATGTTAGAGGGCATTGTGCATCTGATGAGGCACTCCATAGCAATGCACACCAAATTAGCATCCTTCACACATTACAAGTGAGATGAGCAAGGACTAACAAAAAATGTGCCAGGATTCCCCTAACAATGTGAGGAAAAGGAATACGCACCCCTCCTTCCAAGGCGCCCAAATATATACATGCCTCATCCTCAACACTCGTGCATGCCCTCTCACTTGCTGAGGAAACCTTAAAGGAAACTAAATAAGGGATTTTGTACTTTTTCTTGATCACTCTGAGGTCATAAGAAGATAAGGAGTATGCACATTCTAGGCCGCAAAATCATCTTTCAGAATTTTGTCCCTAATGGGCCATGCGACGATTAGTTCCTCCCTAAGGGCCATGATCCTAGCAGTTTCACAGCCAATCATAGGATCCGTGTCTATGTCCATTTCAACTTCGTCTTTGATAATAACAAGGAGATTGGGGTCTTGATTTCTTGAACTCTCTATGAGTAATGTCACGCCCCACATTTCCAAACTATTTTTTAATACAGTTTAAATAATAAAAGGGGATACAACTACTTGCCATCCAGATACAGTCAGTTGAGTTTCCCATTACATCGCAGAACTTTACAAAGTAGAAGTACAACAAAGTAGAGAGTGGAAGAGAAGTACAAGTACTAGCCTACTATAACTGCTACTATTAACAGAAAGAGCTACAGGTACAGAGTAAAGGAACTACAACTGAAAGTACTAAAACTGAAGTACAACGTAAAGAAAAGTACAACTGCAACACTGTGTCTACACTATCCTAGACAAAGAAAGCCACTGACACTGAGGCAATCGAGTCCAAGAAAACCCCGCAGCTGACTCCAACTCCAAGCCACCAAGTCTATCTAGCTCTGCAACACAGACTAGAAAAAGGAAAAGAAAGATGGTCTGAGCAAACAACAACTCAGTGAGAAAACCCCTAAGTACCACCAAGCTTGCACATGCGGTGCATGTCTACGTGTCCACAAACAAAGTACGGAAATAGTAAAGAAACTAAAGTGCACGTAGTGTAAACCTAACTCAAGGCAACAGTGACATAGGCGTATCTCCAACAAAGTGTGTCTAACCAAAACCATAACCTCAAGTGAGTACAAAGGTTACAACATCCCAAGTCCAATCGAAGCAACATCAAATCTCAACTCAACCCACCTTACTACTAAGGTACCATAACTCTAAGGATCTACTGAGGATCCTAAACCAACAGCGTGCCAAGATATCTAACCCGAACTCATGTTGCAAACCACGCCAACTATCATTATCGTTAAGTGTTGGATTCATATACTATATTGGATATTTGAGATATTTCATTATTTCCTTTCTATCTTTCCTTTCCTTATTACACGTTATTGATCGTTCCACTTGCGTTCAATAGATTGCTTCAATGGGCAACTAGACAAGAGCCCACAAAATATGTGAGCTAAGCATTTCAAAGGACAACTAGACAAGAGTCCACAATAAGTAAGCTAAGCGACTCAAGGGATAACTAATCAAGAGTCCACAATAAGTAAGCTAAGTGACTCAAGGAACAACTAATCAAGAGTCCTCTAATAAATGATATAAGTGTTCATTCGATGTTATCTAACACTTAGTTACGTTCACGTTTCGTTCCTTGTTTCATGATGTATCAAGAAAGGGAATCCCTAATCAAGGCATTTCACAAAGTATCAAGTTCCGAAATCCCTAGACAAGGCATTTCATATAATATCACAGTGTTAGTCGGATCCCTGAACAAGGCACCCTTAATTTGTTTGATCTTAGTGACATAGATAAGGCAAGGCTCGATTAGTGGCCTGTCGACCCACTAACCAACCATATCCGACTTCCCTAATAATGTTGAGAGGGATCACGATGCCCCCATTGTGCACAATGTCGTGGATGGAGCGACCATCCTAGGACCCCTAAACAAGGCGCCCCGTATTAAAGTATCAAATCCCATATCATAGTCACTGTGTTCGGTAGTGCCTGAAGAAGGCACTTCTCGGTGTACGTCAATGTATTCGATAACGTTCCTTTTTTCATTACAAGTTTCTCAGGTGATAGATTCAAGGTCTAGTAGAGTAGTCCTCGTGGGACACATCCTCCATATTTGACATTCATTGGTTTCATTGAACTACTTACTTAGTTCTTCAATAATTAACTCCACCTTTGCCAATCCACGGGAGACAATCACCAATACCATTCAACCTCAACCAATTGTTTCTAGTCCAACGTTCTATCGCAATGAGGCTAAGTAAAGTCTACGTCTACCGAAATGGGAAGGGAGGGACTCAAACACCCAAATCCCCATTTCAACACCCGTTTAATAATATTACCGAACACTCGGTGTCCCACAAGTTCAAGGGAACTTATTACGATTTCAATGACTCAACACACCCAAATATTCCACTTACTTATCCTACGACAATTCCAATGTCGCTATAAACCCAAACGTGATCTAAGGTTCATACGGGCGTTTTATCGAACGCTTGGTGGCCTTAAGCTCTAATGGCCACCAATCACCCTACAAGTTGCCAAATTACAAGTCGTTCTCTCCTCACGGGAAATTCGTCAAACACGTGGTGCGCCTAAGCCTCTAAGAGCATTACATTAAACAACTAGTGGGCCCAAGATCACCGCTTAATTCCAACATAATGTATCTCTAAGCGACAAAAGGTAATATACATACTATGGCAATCATCTCGAGCATATGTACATACACACATACTTAATAGGAGTTAAGAACATTACCCACCGAAGCATCGCTGGAGTAGTCACCACAAAAGTCATCCACACCGCGTAGCTCTCGAAGTGCTCGTCAACGTTGATGTAGAACAAAACTACGTTGCTTGAAGTTGGAGGAAACCCAAAAACCCGAAACTTGGCGGATGGCTTCAATCCATGGCTTGCCAGAAATCCCTCGTCGAGGAGAACGATGTTTCTCCTTGGTAAATCTCCACCGGATGCTTGGTGGTCCGTTAATTTGTAGAGAGAAGGGAGAGAGATTGAGAATGGAGGTAGAGAGAGAGAGTATGGGGTGGCTATGGTTTGCAAATTAGTGAAAAAGATGAGGAGAGTTCGAACTCCCTTGGCCCTATATACCCCCATACGCGAATTACCAAGAATACCCTTTATTAAAACCATTTAGCACAATTTTTACTCTTGGCGATCGGTCGACGGTTTGAGCTCGACCGGTCGAGGCTGCACAGAAAACCTCACTGACATGCGGAGACCAGTCGACGACGGTATGGTGTACCGGTCGATCTTAAGAAATTCTGAAAGAAACTAGAAATTTTGCTATCTTCTCCGTCCGACATCCGATTTACTCGATTCAAGATGCGTTGGACTCGTAATGAAATTTTCTACCATATTCTGGTGTCAACCACCTCAAAATCGCGATGAGATTTTGAGATAAAATAAATCAAGATTCAAAAATCGATTTAAAACACGAATTAAATTCTGGGAATATAACTTGGAAATACGGGTTATTACATCTCAACCACCTTAAAAGAATTTCGTCCCCGAAATTAAGTAAGAAAGGAGAGGGGATGAAAACCATGCAACTAACTAATAGGACCAACATATTCACTTCTCAACAATAAGACCACAACAAGTGTGGGGATGAGTCCACCTAAAATGCATGATTTCGATACGACATTTGGACACTTGGTCAAAGATGAGTACCTCTTTGATTTAACGTCCAACGATTTGTCCACGAAAATCAACCAAGGATAGAGATGCAAAGGTTCTAACCGAGGAACACCAAACTCGATAAAACCCACGTGCCACACAAAAGAATAAAAGGGACAACTCCTGATAAGGTGTTGACACGCCGACACAAGGATTGAATTTTGCCAAGGATACAATAAACGGAGGATCCCATAAGGGATTGATCTCCTCAAGAACAAGGGACCAACAATTATCTCACAACGACATTTACAACGAGGAACGAATTGGCTCTATAAACTCGCACGCAAGTAAATTGAGCGTCGTCATCCGCCATAAGCAAACAATCGCACTACGGGTACCCCGATACATGAGGATATACTAAAGACACGCCGACACGTCGATACACTGATACGCTGATACGCTTCAAGCTGTTTGCACGAATTCTTGATAGATCATAATTTGTGAGTATACGTCATCACGCCAACCCCACGAACTAACCGAAAATAACTGCAACACATGACTATGCTCTAAAATCCCCGAGTCAAAGAACACACTACACCAAACACACACATCCTAGTGTGGTAACCGTATGACCTTGGTGATTTGTTTTGAGATGTCCCGGCCGATAGCTCTTCTCAAACTAATTCACCACGTCAAACGTATATCACATAGCAAAAAATATACTCACGCATCCACACACGCCAAATGTGCAGGTGCCAAGACCAAACAATATGGCATGACACTAAACTCACACCAAGTCTAGACCATAATATGTATTTGTACCCAACTTTTCCCGCGGTCAATCAAACACGCACTTCTTTGGTCCACGAACGTCTATCCAACGATCAAGTAACGTCCAATGCACAATCGTAGCAAATGATAACGGAAGTCTCGTATCCAACTAAGACCTCACAACCGAAAAGGGAACAATCGCATTTCGATCAAAAATACCACGACGATAGAGATTTTCACCACATGCATTACGTAAGACGCGAGTCAAAGAAATGTCATCCAAAAATCAACAAGTCTAACAACTTATATTTGAACGGAACACGACTTAGTCGGATGCCATCAAAAGTCAACAAATTTCACAACTAGTCGCAAGACAAGCACAACAAAGGCAACGGGCATAAGGGGAAACATCAATCCAATGCCCAAGAGCACCAACAATAGGGTGTTAGCTTATGACTTTGTTGACTCGCAAACAAATGTGAAAATAATATTTGCAAGCCGAATTCATCGTTCTATACTTAGAATCCTACAAGCCAAGTGGCCCGGGTACAAGATTCAAAATCGGGAACTAGATTGGGAAACCAACACATCATTCGAGGCCACTGCTCGAACTATATTTACAACGTCACACGGAAAGGAGTAGGGAAAGAACTTCTTCTCCAAAGGTGATTTCGAGATCATAGGAATATTTCTTCATGCCATTGCAATCGTACCCCTACCACGTTTCCACTACGCTACTCTGATGAGAATACTAATAATTTGGAATGTATGGAGGATCTCACGAATCCTAATGAGTTAAGGGTTGGCCTCAATCAGATTATCTAATGAGAAACTACAAAGACGATCATGGCACGCACACACACGTTTCTCAATCGACTAGGCCGCCGAGCACAAATACATCTAAGACCAACACAAGACCACCAGATATAGGACTTCAAACAGCCAACCCAACCACTTTCACCACAATACGAAACATCTAGCCAAAGACGAATGTGTCCCGAATTGCATCTTAAGCCAATGGTTAGCCAAAAAAAATTCTAACACTTAAACTTAGACTTACGGATAACAAAACTAAGGTGATCTTACAAAAATTTATGACCAATGGGTCATACCCCTTAAAGAAAAGTATCCCAAAAATCTCAGCGACACCTCAAGGTTCTTCACAAGACTACGAAAAGACTTAAACTCAAACGGATCGGTATGCCTAAATCTCAATAGCCTCAAGGGAACTCGTAACCTAACAACAGGAAAATAGCCAATTCTTCCAAACTTAAGAGATTCCAATAGGAAATTTCAATACCAACGATAACCAAGTTATAAGGACTGAACATACCATGCCGCTAAAGCCAAAAATTTCCTCTCCAAACCACAAGGTAAGGAATGAGTACAACAAGTATATAACCGATATGATAAGATGAGGGAAAACACCGACGACGAAACTAACGCCAATCTACATCTCAAGTCCACAGATGAAGGACTAAAGCGACATGCCACTACAATCATGATTCCACCTCCCGACCAACGGGGAAAGGAACAACGCAAAGGTTTTCAAACGACACCGATGGTTTCTTCCTCAATACAAAATCCAAAACATGCACAAATAATTAAATCCCGCAAAGAGATATGACCAATGGGTCATACCCCTTAAAGAAGAACCACCACAGTATCTCGGCAACGCCTCGAGATTTCCACTAAAATGAAGGAGGAAACACAACTCCCACAACAATCACTCGAGAAGTTGCATCACAAAGAGAAGGAAATCCAAGCTACAGCAACTCAAGGAGCTCTACAAGACACTACCAACCACGAAACCGAAGCCAAAGTTACCAAAATCCTAACACCACATGCCAACAAGACCCAAATTCCACCTTACGAACAACAAGGCAAGGGGAAAATCACATCAACAATCTCGAATACTTTCATAAATCTCATTTCATCACTAGACACGAAATCGTCTCTAGTGACACAGAGGAGCCTACGACCGCACGTAAACTACAAAAGATGCATCTAGAATGCAAGGAGCATAGATACAATGATACACAACAACTACAAGGCAACTGAACTTGCCACACGAATCAATACTTAACTTCCAAGGGACGGATAAACTCGACATCCATGGAAGGAGACAGAACAAGCAGGATACCTCTACGATACATAGTCAAGGTGCAATAGTGCATAACAGGCACACAGATACGATTAGAGAACAATGTAATGACCAAGAGAACCCACAGAGACTAGGTGTCTCCCCACGGTTCCAAGGTATTCAAATTGAAATCTCTGATACCAAGTTGTCACACCCCAGATTTTCAAACCATTTTTAATATATTTTAAATAATAAAAAGGGGATACAACTACTTGTCATCCAGATACAGTCAGTTGAGTTTCTCATTACATCACAGAAATAATACAAAGTAGAAGTACAACAAAGTAGAGAGCGGAAGAGAAGTACAAGTACAAGATTACTACAACTGAAAGTACTAAAACTAAAGTACAACGTAAAGTAAAGTACAACTGCAACACTGTGTCTAAACTATCCTGGACAAATGAAGCCACTGACACTGAGGCAGCCGAGTCCAAGAAAACCCAACAGCTGACTCCAACTCCAAGCCACCAAGTCCGTCTAGCCCTGCAACACAGACTAGAAAATGGAAAAGAAAAAGGGTCTGAACAAACAACAACTCAGTGAGAAAACCCCTAACTACTACCAAGTATGCACATGCGGTACGTGTCTACGTGTCCACAAACAAAGTACGAAAATAGTAAAGAAACTAAAGTGCACGTAGTGTAAACCTAACTCAAGGCAACAGTGACATATGCGTATCGCCAACAAAGTGTGTCTAACCAAAACCATAACCTCAAGTGAGTACAAAGGTTACAACATCCCAAGTCCAACCGAAGCAACATCAAATCTCAACTCAACCCACCTTACTACTAAGGTACCATAACTCTAAGGATCCACTGAGGATCCTAAACCAACACCGTGCCAAGATATCTAACTCGAACTCATGTTGCAAACCATGCCAATTATCGTTATCGTTAAGTGTTGGATTCATATACTATATTGGATATTTGAGATATTTCATTATTTCCTTTCTATCTTTCCTTTCCTTATTACACGTTACTGATCGTTCCACTCACGTTCAATAGATTACTTGAATGGGCAACTAGACAAGAGCCCAGAAAATATGTGAGATAAGCATTTCAAGAGACAACTAGACAAGAGTCCACGATAAGTAAGATAAGTGACTCAAGGGACAACTAATCAAGAGTCCACAATAAGTAAGCTAAGTGACTCATGGGATAACTAATCAAGAGTCCACAATAAGTAAGCTAAGTGACTCAAGGGACAACTAATTGAAACTCCTCTAATAAATGATATAAGTGTTCATTCGATGTTATCTAACACTTAGTTACGTTCACGTTTCGTTCCTTGTTTCATGATGTATCAAGAAAGGGAATCCCTAATCAAGGCATTCCACAAAGTATCAAGTTCCGAAATCCATAGATAAATCATTTCATATAATATCGTAGTGTCAGTCGGATCCCTGAACAAGGCATCCTTAATTTGTTGGATCTTAGTGACATAGATAAGGCAAGGTTCGATTAGCGGCCCGTTGACCCACTAACCAACCCTATTCGGCTTCCCCAATAACGTTGGGAGGCCTCACGATGCCCCCATTGTGCACAATCTTGTGGATGGAACAAGGCACCCCGTATCAAAGTATCAAATCCCATATCATAGTCACTGTGTTCGGTAGTCCCTGAAAAGGAACTTCCCGTAGTACGTCAATGTATTCGATCACATTCCTTTTTTTATTACAAGTTTCTCATGTGATAGATTCAAGATGTAGTATAGTAGTCCTCGTGGGACACATCCTCCATATTTGACATTCATTGGTTTTGTTGAACTACCTACTTAGTTCTTCAATCATTAACTCCACCTTGGCCAATCCAAGGGAGACAATCACCAATACCATTCAACCTCAACCAATTGTTTCTAGTCCAATGTTCCATCGCAACGAGGCTAAGTAAATTCCACATCTACCTAAATGGGAAGGGAAGGACTAAAACACCCAAATCCCCATTTCAACACTCGTTTAATAATATTACCGAACACTCGGCGTCCCACAAGCTCAAGGGGACTTATTACGATTTCAACGACTCAACACACCCAAATATTCCACTTACTTATCCTATGACAATTCCAATGTCGCTATAAACCCAAAATGCGATCTAAGGTTCACACGGGCATTTCATCAAACGCTTGGTGACCTTAAGCTCCAATGGCCACCAATCACCCTACAAGTTGCTAAATTACAAGTCGTTCTCTCCTTACGAAAAATTCATCAAACACGTGGTGCACCTAAGCCTCTAAGAGCATTACATCAAACAACTAGCGGGCCCAAGATCACCGCTTAATTCCAACACAATGTAACTCTAAGCGACAAAAGGTAATATACATACTATGGCTATCATCTCGAGCCTATGTACACACACACACATACTTAATAGGAGTTAAGGATTTTACCCATCGAAGAATCACCAGAGTAGTCACCGGAAAAGTCATCCACCGTACTGCCGTGATCCTAACCCATCACCGTGTTGCTCTCGAAGCACTCGTCAACGTTGACGAAGAACAAAACTACGTTGCTTGAAATCGTAGGACACCCAAAAACCCGAAACTTGGCAGATGGCTTCAATCCATGGCTTGCCGGAAAACCCTCGTCGAGGAGAACGATGTTTCTCCTTGGTAAATCTCCATCGGATGCTTGGAGGGCTGTTAATTTGTAGAGAGAAGGGACAGAGATTGAGAATAGAGGTAGAGAAAGAGAGTATGGGGTGGCTAGGGTTTGCAAATTAGTGGAAAAGATGAGGGGAGTTCGAACTCCCTTGGCCCTATATACCCCCATACATGAATTACCAATAATACCCTTCATTAAAACCATTCAACACAATTTTTATTCTTGGTGACTGGTCGACAGTTTGAGCTCGACCGGTCGAGACTGCACAAAAAACCTCACTGACATGCGGCAACCGGTCGACGACGGTATGGTGTACCAGTCGACCTTAAAAAATTCTGAAAGAAACTAGAAATTTTGCTATCTTCTCCGCCCGACCTCCGATTTACTCGATTCAAGATGCGTTTTACTCGTAATAAAATTTTCTACCCTATTTTGGGTCAACCACCTCAAAATCGCGATGAGATTTTGAGATAAAATAAACCAAGATTCAAAAATCGATTTAAAACACTAATTAAATTTTGGTAATATAACTTGGAAATATGGGTCGTTACAAGTAAAGTCTAAGGTCTATTCTATTCTAAGTTTCGATGCCTACATGCAAGAGGAGGGAATAAAAAGAGTAGCCAGAATCAAAGCATTGAGGTGAAGAAGGAAGGAATACATAGTTGTTCTTCTATGAATGATCTATAAAAGCTTTTGGAAACGATGCAATCTCATAGACAAAGGAAGACTCAGGAAGCAAATAGGAAGAAAGTTCGAGAGGCAAGCAAGCGGGGAAATGAAAGGATCGTGAAAGTTAAACAAAATTTGAAAAGTCCACTGAATGATCTTGATCATCCCTAATAAAGGGAACATCAACAATCGAAATTAGAATATGGGGTGCCAAAAGACATTTGCAGCAACCACAAAGCGACATATGTCCTGCACAGTGAGCAACCCGACAAGCGCATTTAATGCGCATAATCGATGAGGAAGAATAATTGTCATTCTGAGGACATTAATTATTCCCTTGTTCACGACCTGAACATGAGCTCCGGAGCAGGAGAGTAGCTAATAAGGAAACTGACCACATCAGGCCAGTTCAAACATGGGCTCCAACAAATAGCTTGACCAGACCTGGTCATGACTAGACCTAGTTGGCTCTACGATAAAATCTTTAAGGCTCGAAAGATTAGTCCACGAATACTTTTACGGTGTTTCATCCTATGAGATGAGTATATGGGAAAAAATGTGGTATCCTAAGCTGCCATAGTGGGCAGAGATCGTGCGTCCGCAAAAAATAGGTGCAATTGATGCTACATGGCTACGATCATGCTATAAAGTAGGGAACATCGGATGTAAAATCCGATATATATGGCACCTCTCCCCCATGTTTCCAATTTGACCGAATAACAATCCATCAGTCCCAGAAGAAAAGTGGGCTACGTATAAATCAGTTGAAAGGAGAGGGAAAATGCACATAATTCCCATTTAATTTCTTCCGAGTTTTCCTTCTCCTACTGGTCATAACTTGACCATCAGATGTGGTTCGGATGATACACTCCCACCTTGTGTCTCCCAACCGTTATTTTGTAGGATTGCTCAGAGGAGGTGCAGACTTCGATTGAATCGACCATCAAACTGCTTCATCATCACAATGTTAAGGTTTTGCGATATTTTTCCCCCGCATTGCTTTATTTTTGTATGAATCATAATCCGTGGACATTCTAAAACCGATTCGTGAGTCAAGAGTCAGATTAAAACTGATTTGTAAGACTTTTGGTTTGAACATGAATTGTCTTTTTTTATAATAGATGACTCACATATTAGAATTAGATTCTGATATGTGTGCACCCCTTATGGAAATTAAGTGATTCATCAATTTCAATTTCTAGTAAAGTTACTCTACATGCTCATTAGGAAGTATTATCCTATGCGAGTAATAGAATAACTAACCACTTAAGTGGTTTATTAAATGTATATATGGTCGCGTGATAGGTGCACATATTGTTTAACTAACTTTAGACATTTTCAAAGTTGGTGCACATATTGGCTAATAAAGAGAACTGTTAATCACATCCCCCACGACAAAATAGGTGGGGGGGGGCAATTTACTTTCTAAACCTTTCCTTCTTTAACCCTCTTACCTATTCCACCCTTCTTTAATTATTAATATACTAGCGTATGCCCGTGCCTGAAGGCACGGTTCGAAAATGGTGATCAATAATCTTTTAATTTCAAATTAGATCTTGATAAATGATTAATAAAAACACAAAAAATGAAAAAATAGATTTGTTATTTACAAACATGAAAATGAAAAGAACAAATGTAATACGCAAAAAAGGTGAAATAAAATGAAACCATATTTTGGAAAAGTATAAAACTATATCTAATCTTGAATGGCTCTGAACATTCTCATCATAACTGTACGAAATGTCTTTGTATCAACTTCTATGTACCAATTGCGAGTATGCACAACAATATAGTTAACTAAAGAACAAACAAATTAGAATATAGATATTGATATGAGAACAATTTTAAGGAAAGTGAAAAGTGAGACTATAGTTACCTTATTGATTCACCATTGTCTCAATTTAGTCGTATTGGTCCTTTTCATCTTCAAAGCATATCGATCCTAATCCTGCAAAAAAATAATTAATTTGCCAATGGTTTTTTGAGTAGAAATATTTATTAATTGTCGAAAACGAATGCATAATAACATGTAACATGTGTGTTGTATTAGTTTGATACATGAAATTACAGCAAAACCTCATGGTAAACAATATTTGGCATGAAATATTTTCCATCCTTCAGGAGAAGAACAACTATACGATTAAAAGATGTGCACCTTGACATCAAAACATAGAGTTGACCATGACTAAACAACGGTGTTCGCAAATCGACCCCGAAAATTTTCACATAGCAGCCTTGCGATTTGTTAATAGTCATAACATATGCCAAGAAGATTGGAAATTGATGCCTTGTCATTTGGAAAGGAAATTCAAATGTTGATGGTGGCAATGATATTATTGGTATCATTTATATCATTTTCAGACATCTTGTTTGCAGTTAAATAAGTGTATCTATTTCTTGGAAAGATATAAAGTGCATTTCTATTTATGGCATTAATATCCTCATTCCATGTAGATAGAATCATACATTCATATAAAAAAATGTTGGATTCGA
>NMUG010001708.1:0-17292 GCA_002855965.1 Monotropa hypopitys | reverse complement strand
CTTGGAAAATGTAATGAGATCCCTATGCATACATATTTACATTCATTGCCTTGTCATACACATGCACCCTAATGTTAGAAACACTTGGATATAGTTTTCCTCTACCAGGCTATGGTTTGCCTGACCCTCTATTTTATAGGGACTTGGCTTGCTTGGACTGGAGTAGCTCACTTGAGTTCTTGCCGAACTCGGAGTTAGGACCTTTGGTAGTTGATAGGTCATCCATCTATTTCACATTGTCTTATGTCATTTGTTCATGTTGTTGTACATTGTAAAGGACTATTTTATAAAGTCTTCTTCATTTTTCTATTTATTCCTTACAGTTGTATAGGCGGAATGGACTATCATTATAAAGTCCCTTCACCGCTTACATATGCCTTGTTCTACCATTTCACTATTTCATTTGTTCTATATAATCAAAGTGCTTGTTTCTTTTGTACCATTCATGTATTATGGGTAGAATGGTAGTAGATGTTTTACTTCCACAATTTAATTTTATTTAATTAGCATTTAAAAAAAATGGTTTCAAATTTTGAGACCGTTACAATTGATATCAGAGACTTAGTTTTAAAAACTTAGAGACTTTGGGGAGACATTTAGTCTCAATGGGTGCATTGTCTTATGTTGCGTCGCTCTTTGTCGCATTGTCTTTGGGGCATTGTCTTTTTATTGCATCGCATTTGTGTGTGAGCATTGAATACATGTATGCGTTGTATGAGATCACTTAAAAAGATAAAGTTTTTAGTACTTAACTTAACAAAATTTTGCTAATTCCTTGTAGGGATTCTTTAATTTGGAATATTAGAACCCTTGTTGACTCCTTTGAGTTGATCTTATCATCCTTACCTTTGGACTTAGGTCCCATCTTCGTTGTTATTGTTGTGGCTTTGGAGCCTTTCCCTTTGTAGGAGGTGGATTTTGCAATTCTTAGACGATTGGGTGTCCTTTTGCCCTCGTAGTTGAAGATGTTGAGTGTTCACATAACCTTGTTTTGGTCTTTGAGTTCCCTCTCATGATCGTAGACAAACTCTTTGTTGGACACTTCTTGTAGGATAGTGTAATTTCTCTCGATGTTGATCATTTGGCAATCATCATGGAACCTTGGAAGTCGATTGTTTCTGATGGATGAACCTTGGCTCTGTCATATTCTTTCAGTGGAGGTGTAGTTTGTTGAACTCATTGGTAAATCGTTGCCTTATCGGGGTTGATCCAGTCTCCCGGGTACGTATCTTTCTGATTTATTGAAGGACTTTAGTACGTTCTACTCTATCTAAATTGAGGTTGGTGGTGGTGGCTAGGCGTGTCTACACTAGTTAGCCTATTGAGTGTAGTATTACTTGAGTAGAGGATGTCTTGGTGTAGCAAGACCTTGTCGTAATAGTGATGTGGGCGTAGGAGATTCTTGGGTTGGTAAGCCTCTTGTGTGATTGTACATGGTTGTCGGTACATTGAGGTGTAGTGTGCGTTAGTGATGTCCTACCCTTACTCGGATGATGAAGTTACCTTGTTATTGTGACGAGAGGTCATTTGAGATTGGTATGGTACCATGAAGCCTTGAGGTTTTTATAACGAGCAATTATAACCATGTTGGTTTTGTTGAAAATTTGGACGTTATTGGATCGTAATGGACTTAGTTGTGTTCTAGCCCATGATGTATCGTGTTGACAATCCCGTTTTGGGGATGTTGTGAAAATTGGGATATTGACTTTCTTTTGAGGTTCTAGTACGAGTTGTAGAACGGAAAAAGCCTTCTTTGAGAAAGTAATGAATACGCACCGAAAGGAAAACTATGGGAGATAGTTAGTTCATGAACTGATCATTGAGGTTCTTAGACTATAGATGGACGAAGGACGGGTCATCATGTGCCTTCTTTCCTTGTGTGGATGAGTTTAGAGTATCATCCCTTATCTTGGTAGATTTAGCAGGACTTTTGAAATGTTTGAAGTGACAGTGTGAATAGAGCTATCTTGTGGGTTTTCTTTGTGTGACTTAGGGTTCCCTGTCGTATGGGGTGATAGTTTGTTTGGGTAAGTAGAGCGATGGGATCGCTTGAGGACTAGAGGTTTGGGATGCGAAGTGTTAGTATAAATTTTGGTTCGGAGAATGGATGCATATGTGAGTTTATGATATTTGAAAGTACAAGGTGTGATCCAGTATGTTGGGAAGATGAGCGTTTGGTGCTAGAGCGTGTGACGTTAGTGCATTAGTGTATTTGATAGTCTCTTGGGAGATGATTTGAGTTAGAGCACAGTTGAAACATTGAGTTTGAAGTTATGATTAGAGTTGACCATTGGTGACTACTCCCTAGTCTTGGCTCACAGTTGTAGAAGGTGATGCATGGAGTAGTGGGCTCTTCTCTCTAGAATATCAGTCTCGAGATGTCATTGACTGCTTTTTGTTCTTAGCGCACTTACCCTCACCCGATTCCCTTTGTGTTGGATTGGTAAGTGGAAACCATTCATTCTTTGTTCTTTGCCTCTCTCGTTCTTGTAGACGTTTGGAAGCGAAATATAGTCTCCCTATCCATTCTCATTGGATCCCTGTCTTTCGGTGTTGGTGTTTATCTTGAATAGAGTTAGGATACCCGATTCTTTAGTGGTGTATAAATGATTCACCCATTATCTCCGTTTGGCATGTTCGTAACTGTCTCGGGTTACACTGGCGTCTGTTGACCGTTGTGGGAACAACATGTTGTTTGGAAAGTTTTCTGACTCCTCACCCCAAAGTTTCGATGTTGTTCTTGTCCTTCTCTACATTCTTGTAGATGGTTCGTAGAACACCTGAAGTAGTGGCACTTGCTAGAGTTGCCCTGCATCAGTCGTCTCGCATGCGGAAATCTGTCTAACTTGTCGTGTTCTTGTTTGCTCGAGACTATCTTCTGGTTTCTCACACCCTTGCTGTATACTCGGTCTTCTCGTAGACGTTCGTTGTCCCCGTATTATTGTATGAATCTGACTTGTTATCGTATCTCTTGACACCTTGCCATTTTTGCACTTGGGCAATCCATTCTGCAATGGTGTCACTTGTGTTGGAGCTTGTTTGAGAGTGTGTGGGGTGTTGATCAATGGGTTAGTGAAGGTTATCTTATGGCATAATCGGTGCAGTGATGTTGTATTCATGTTGTGCAGTTGTGTTAAGAGTGTTTGGGTAGAATTGTGTCTCTTTTGGGTCGACTGCACCGACTTAGCTATATAGAGATTTTTTTGTGACTGGGTGTGTGTAGTCTGTGTCATGTGGTGTATGAATAACTATGGAGGATTGTTTTGAGAAGGCAGCTGGCCAGCGCATCTCAAATCAAACTTTATGAGTCATTCTAGTACCACACTAGGTGGGTGTGCGGGTTTGTGAGTGTGAGTTTTGGAGTCTTGACCTTTGGCTTGATGGTTGTAGTTGTCCAGAGTAGATTGGGTGATGATGTAGTTGTCACCATTCTTATATTTGCGTAGTCGTACTCCTACGATTTTTGTCGAGTTCAAAATCCTCATCCGTAACTGTTGGAGTGGTGTGGTATAGGGACTCTATGTCTGAACCTATCCTAGATGAGCCTCATGAATTTATTTCTCTTCTCTTGTTCGTTGTTCAAGCTTGTTAGCTTATCAAGACGTTTCCTTGCCTCGTGGTTGACTTGCTTTTAGCTCCTTGGAAGTATCCATTTTGTATTGGAGTATCCATTTTGTATTGGAGTATCCATTTCGTATTGGAGTATCCATGTTATATCGGAGTATTCGTATCGCATCAAAGTGACACAGCGGAAGTGTGATGTTTTCTCCTTCCTGATGGATAAGAGTCCTTGATGTAGCACTTCCAGGTGCATGTGCACTTCATTCTACCGTATCCCTTGTTTTGGGTACCTCTTGAGGTTGGTTATAGATGGAAGTTCAGGTGGTGTTGACCATCCTTTTGTTGATTGCTTTGTAGTTGTAGCATCTCGACGTGTCCTTGGTGTGTCGGCATATCCTCGACGTGTCCATGGTGTGTCAGCGTGTCCTTGGTGTGTCGGTATGTCCTTGGCATGTCCTTGGTGTGTTGGCGTATCCTCGGCGTGTCCTTGGTGTGTCGGTGTGTCCTTGGTGTATTGGCGTGTCCTCAGCGTGTCATTGACATAATCTTATCGTGTCAGCTCAATCGTATCTTGTTGGCGTGTCCATACCGCACAGTTATGCGTCTTTGATTTCTTGTGGTAATGACTTGCGGTGTTGGAGTAGGGCAGTTAGCGTGTAAGCCATCCTTGTGATATTCTTGCGGCATGATCCACTTTTCTTTTCTTGATAGATGTCTTATGCCTTGTTTGTCATCAAACGATGTAGATGCATAGTTGGGGCTGGGTATTTTCCGTTCTTTCGATAGATCCTTTACGTTGATTGTGAGTTGAGGTAGAGCCTAGTTAATCCCTTATTCCCTATGTTTGCCTTGTCATTGTATTCGGGTTCGTGATTCTGGAAATTTCGAGGACGAAATTCTTTAAGAGGGATGGATTGTAACGGTTCAGAAATTATCAATATAATTTCCTGTTATCTTAAATGTCCTTGGAAATTATTCTTTAGACTTTTTCAATTCTTGTTCCAGAAAATCTTCCTATTAATTCTCTTGAATTAATGTTTCCCTTCGGTTGATTGAAAATACATTCCATCCTTGAGTTATGGATTCCCGATCCTCCCCGATGTGATTGTTGAGTCACTAAGAGTTCGGTGTGCCCGATGGGGAAAGTGATATACTATTGGATGTTCGGGTGATTGCCGCGAGTGTTTGGCAATCACATCTCAAGAGATTGATTTCTCAAAAATCTTTTCTTGATGATTGTGGTGTTTGATCTTAGAATGTCATAAAGAATTCAATTACAAATATAACGCGACTTGAATCGCCTAAATCGTAGGTCGAACGAAGAAGATAGCACATTTTCAAGTTTTCAGAACTGTTCAGTGTCGACCGATACACCGTGCCATTGTCGACCAGTCGCGATATTATAGTGAGGTATGTTATACAGCCTCGACCGGTCGAGCATGCCGCTGTCGATCGGTCACCAAGTGTAAAATTCGTGCTGAATGTTTTAATGAAGGGCAATTTTGGTATTTTAGTTGGGGGAGTATATAAGCCATACTCTAGTTCGAACTTGGGAGTCATCTCCCTCATTCTCTCAAACCCTAGCCTCTCTCACACACACTCTCTCTACATTTCTCCCATCTCTCTCCCTTCTCTCTTCAATCTTGGAGCATTCATGGGGTTTTGGCACAAACCCACTTCACAAACCTTCTTTCCCTCTCCTCCCTCTACGCGGCTGTGGCGGTGGATCGTCCATTGGAGCACGACTCTCACCTAGGGTTTCTTTGGAGCATCGATTAAGGTAGAGATTTCTATCCCATTTGTTTTTTTAATGTTGGTATTCTCCTTCCTTCCTCTAAAATTTACAAGAAATCTCATGTACAATGTGTATATCTCGAATTCATGCTTGTAGGTTGTTTACACCCTTCAATTGGTTGAGTATACATGTCAATTAGGGTCTTGTTGAACTCTCTACGACTTTAATTTATCGATCCCTCACCCGATTTCAAAAAACAACAAATTTTATAAAAACTCTAGATTCTCAATGATGAACTAAATTGGGGCTTTTGGTTGATTCAAATCGGAATGGTCATGTAATGGGTATTGTTGAACTCCCTACACAGCCAATTAGTAAATTTCTCATTCGGTAGTAAAAACTCCCAAATTTTTATGAAAAACTCTAACGCGTCGATTTTGAATCAATTTGGGGAAATGGTTGATTTTGGTTCCTATGGTCCATTAGTGGGTCTAGTATGTGTCTTGATACGTTTGAATAGACAATTGAACAAATTTTGGTATCACTCATGTTTTTGGTCTTATTGTGCAATTAGGAGGAATTGCCCTATTCGTATTGGAATTTGTAAATAAAAGATAATCATTGGTTTAATAACCCTAAAACATGTTAGTATATTATGGTTGGTTATTTTATAGGATTTTGATCCCCGGGATTTTGATCCCTAAACATTCTACGTTTATGACATTGCGCAATGGGGGGTTGTCTGGCCCCTCCCGACGAGTTGGGAAATACTAAGAAATATATGGTTGGTTGGTTGATCCCCAACTATCTCGTAATTGGCCAAAACCTAATAACTAAAGTGATTTGATAGATTAAGAAATTGGTATGTTAGAAACCAATCCTATTAGAAATTGATAAAAATTGGTATACTAGAAACCAATGTTTTCAAAGTAATAAAAATGAGTCGTTTGGAACTCTTAGGACTTGGTAGATTGAAAACCAATTCCCTTGTATTTGACAAAGAAAGTCTTTTGTGAAAATGGTCATTCATTCCTTTGTTTTGACAAAGCGAGTCTTTTGGCAAATTATGAGTCTTCACACTTTGGTTGGTATCGTTGAGTCTTTTAGTAATATCAAGTGTTGAACTTGAGTCAGAGTATGAAATGAGAATGATTTAACTTAGAAAATGTAATGAGATCCCTATGCATATATATTTATATTCATTGCCTTGTCACACACATGCACCCCAATGTTAGAAACACTTGGATATAGTTTTCCTCCACCAGGCTATGGTTTGCCTGGCCCACTATTTTATAGGGACTTGGCTTGCTTGGATTGGAGTAGCTCACTTGAGTTCTTGCCAAACTCGGAGTTAGGACCCTTGGTAGTTGATAGGTCGTCCATCTATTTCATATTGTCTTATGTCATTTGTTCATGTTTTTGTACATTGTAAAGAACTATTTTATAAAATCCTCTTGATTTTTCTATTTATTCCTTACAGTTGTAAAGGCGGAATGGACTATCATTATAAAGTCCCTTCACCGCTTACATATGCCTTGTTCTACCATTTCACTATTTCATTTATTCTATGTAATCGGACTTTGTTATAAAGTCCCACATCATTGTGCTTGTTTTTTTTGTACCATTCATGTATTATGGGTAGAAAGGTAGTAGATGTTTTACTTACGCAATCTAATTTCATTTAATTAGCATTTTAAAAAATGGTTTCAAATTTTGAGGCCGTTACAGTACTGGTGCTCCCCATGGTGATGAGCTAGGTCGGATAAAAATTTTCTCGATCAATTCTTGCAGTTGGGTCTTCAATTCCTTCAAATCTGCTGGCGCCATGCGGTAGGGGGTCTTAGAAATTGGTTGCGTTGCTGGCATAAGGTCGATGGAGAATTCCATCTCTCGATCAATGGGCATTCCTAGTAGCTCTTCAGGAAATACTTTGGAATAGTCGCGTACTACTGGGATGTCTTCCTTCGAGATGCTCTTCAATTTGGTCGAGGTGATGCTGCAGAGATACCCTTGACATCCTTTCTATAGAAGACGGCAAGCTTTGGCAACAGATACGAAGCAAGGAGGTGAAATAACTCCTTCTCCTTTGAGTTCAGACTCCCCACCTTTAGATTCAACAAAGGTGATAGACTTTCTAGTACAGTCAATCTTGGCATTAGATTTGGACCACCAATTCATGTCAATAGTAACATCGAAGTGTGCCATGCTTAAAGGGATAAGATCTATAGATGACAAGGCTCTATTCATAGATGACTCGCAATCCATAAGGATTGTAGAGCATAGGATGCTTTTACTCATGGGTTGGGCTACGAGCAGATCATACCCTAAAGGTTCAGTTTCCTTGGAAATTTTTGTTGAGTGTGATAATGAAATGAAAGAGTGTGTGGATCCTGAGTCAAACAGTGCATAAGTGAGAATATCACAGATAAAGATTCTACCTGCTACGACTCCTTCTTCATTGTGAGGATCTCCCGGAACGAGTACAAAAGCTCTCCCTTGTCATTGATTGTTGTTATTGCGGTTTCTTTGGTTGTTGGAAGTGTTTCTGGGGGCTCCAATAGGCACAGTGTTTGCTCCGATCAGCTTCAGACATTCACTTTTGAAGTGTCCACTCTGTCCGCAGCCATAACAAGTGTTTGCTCGGCATTCTTCCAAGTGTGGATTTCCGCAAGTCGGGCATCGTGGTATCGGCTTCCTTTCTTCATTCCTCCTTTCTTGATTTCTTCCAAAGTTTGGCTTCTTGAGATGGCTGGTTCCTCCTTGACTTTTACTTTGTCTCTTCCTTTCCTGGTAACGTTGGGACTCGTCCACGTCTTACTCTACTAATAAAGCTCGATCTAGGATATTAGTGTAAGTAGATAGTTGAAGAGGTCGAACTACCTTTAGAATTTTCAGTTTTAGCCCATCTTGAAATTGTTGCGCCTTCATTTTCTCCAATGCCACTAAGTAGGGTGTATAGGCAGCCAGATTCGTAAACTCGGTCTCGTAAGCAGCTACTATCATGATTCCCCACTGCTTGAGATGCTCGAACTCCATCCTCTTCGCCGTTTGCATGCTCTTGGCATGAACTTCTCACTAAAGACTTCGAGGAATCTTTCCCAATTCATCTCAGGTTCTACCACATTCTTCAAATTCTACCACCGATTTGCTTCTCCCTCAAGGAGGTACGATCCGATCTCAACTTTCTGCTAATCGGAACACCTCAATAATCAGAAATTTTTCTCAAGTGCTACAATCCACTCATTTGCTCGGACGGAGTCCATTCTACCTTGGAAAGTAGGGGATTTCAGCTTCAGGAACTCTTTTACCGCTGCAAGGTTGGCTGCTTGCTCGATTGGGTCCACCAACGCTTCTTCTTTATGATTGGATGGCTCATTTATGGGTCCTGTTTGTTTGAAGTACTAGTTGATCATTTCCTGCTGAATCTGGACAGTTGCAGCTAGCATCCTAACCATGTCACGTAGCTCTTCCACCTCATCGTTTTACTGACCAATCCTTTGACTATTGGTGCGAATATTAACCATTCTGCTAGAAGGGATTTCGTAGTTAGAAACATGGAAAAGAGTTCGATTAATTCAAAATGATTAGAGTTCATCATAAGCGGATAAGTCAAAATTCTAAGTGTGTCCAGGGCACACTCGACAAAATATGCCGGATAATTATAAAGTGCTAAAATAGTACTCGTTATCCGAGTCACTCGGCCACTCATATGGTGGATAGACCCACTCCTCACAGTCTATACCGATATCTTCCTCGTTTTCTTCTTCCTCGTTCTCACTTGGGTTTTCTTCGAGGTCTTCTTCGGGGTTGTCTTCCAAATTGAGGTCCTATCCTTGGTTATGCCATTCCATGGGTTCCTCTTCCTCTTCATCTACTTCCTCATCTTCCTGTTGAACTTCATCATTATTACCGTACATGATGTAGTTTCTCTCCTCTTCCATAAGATATTCAAATTTCCAGTATTGAATGGACACTCTCGCCACCATGCAAGCGCACGCCAATAGTTGCAAATGATAATTGATCATACCTCGAATTTCTTCCTCTGTATTATCTTCAAACCCACTGCAACGCGGGCTATAAGATCTGAAGTAATTGTTACCGAATCTGCATGCGCTTATTCTTGCACGTCTTCATTTTCTATAAAGTTTTCCTCTTCTTCCTCTTGTACTTCCGGAGGTGATGCTACCTCGTGATCGTCCTCCGAATCACTACTAGAGAAATCACTGCTAGCATAATCAATGCCACTACTGCTAGACATAGCTAAAACACGTGCATATAAATATAGATAAGTCCATCTCCAAGTTTTAACAGATATTTCTAACGTAACTAGTGAGTGCCTTTGTCCTATCTCTGGGTTTGTTCGAAATCTAAAAACTCATGCTCTGATACCATTGTTGTCACAACCCAACCCTAAACGGGCCATGACCGGCCAACGAGCAAGCTCGCAAAGGCATACTAATAATGAGTTTAGAGATTCCATCACAATAATATAATAAAAGCAGAAGCGTTGAACAATAACCTAGAGAGTGTATAGATGTAATTACCACACTGTTTCCTACCGATACATACTACAGAAGGCTCATAATGGCCTTTACAATGGAAATGAGAAATACATTAAGTGTAAACAGAAAGTCTAATTCTCCAAAGCTATTCCTACTCCTACCTGAATAGAGTTTTTAAAAAATGCATAAGCATAAAGCTAAAGTGAATCAAGATATACCAAGGTTACTAGTTTCCATAGATAAACAACATATGTTATCAAATCTCTTTTTCTTCCTTTTTCAACATAGTAAGTGAATGGCTTTGTGGGTTCCTGGACCCGATGATCCGAGTTGCTAATCCAAGACCCGAGCCCAAATGACTGCCTAGTGGCTCCTGCAATCAAAGAAAAAGGGTTAATATTGCCCGGCGCCGGATGCCGGAAAGGCCCTCCGATGCCTAAGTCAGACGAGTGCTCTTTAAGATGATTTTGCCAAGTAATAGCTCTTATGAATCAGAGTCAGTAACCCCTTACCCGTTCTGCAATGCATGATATTTATAAGCTCCTTGTATCACCCTTAATCCAGCACAATTTGCAGTAACCGTCCCGGATATCCCACCGCAATATCCGGGATTTACCCCAGTTCCATAGTGGGTTATCCAAGAAGATACGCCTGCTTCCAACATTGATCCGGTAAAGCCCCGGCAGGTAATGAACAACCCGGTCGTACCGAGACGTGCTTTAGTAACTTCGATCCGAATAAATATCTTGTACCGGTAGCGTTGCTGGGTCGGGGTGATCCTGTCGTGTCCTGACCAAAAAGGCCCGGTGTACGGGCTAGCCATCCGGGCTAACCCATAACATTCCTTCCGGCATAGTGCTGGGCCAATGTCCCTCTAGTTGGTCCAGCCAACCTGTTCGAGCCCCAATGGGCCTGCCCCCAATGGGCCTGCCCCAAATACCCGGCCCAGTGGCCCATATTTGGTTCGGTTACCACAATAGCCCCTCAATACTTCCGGTCCATCCGGACTGCAAGTATTGAGTCTGTTACCCCAGTTAACCAAACCAGTCCGTCTTGCGACCTATGCTGACCAAGTGGTCCGGGAGCATCCTGCCACTAGGGCCATGTCCGATTTTATCCGTCTCAGGATCGATTCGGATTGTCCGGACTGTTAGCACGTGTCTGGATCCAACGGTTGTGTAAATCCTTCTGGAACCTTCCTGCCACGTGTCATCATCTGGTGGATCCTTCCTCGAAAAATGTACCTGTCCGTTTTGAATACGAACCGCCATTCTTCCCTTCTATATAAACGAAGAACCCCCTACTGCCATCTCTTTCGCTACCAGAGCTCTCTCCACTGTAACCCAGGGCTTGATCGTGAGTTCTGAACAAATCCAGGGCATCGAATTACTTGAATCGTCGGGTTAGGACCACCCTCTCGTCTTTATTTCTTCTTTCCTTTGGCTGGGGACACATTTAGCCCCAACTCCTCTCCCCTGCGATTTTCTGTGCACGGTAGCACTACTCATGGCACTGTAGCATGGCTAAAGTACGCCTGATGGTTCCCTTTTTCCCAGACCGATTGATCCGACATCTTTTCTCTTTTCTCTGGTCAGGTATCATGTCGGGGAACCGGGGTGGTGCTGCCGAAGCAAATGTGGCCGTTGCGGATACGAACGAACTTAGCCCCTTCGTCGCTTATTTTGTGAACAACCAAAATCTAGGACAATTCTGGAGGATATACGACATCCCGGATAATGTCCACGTTGAGTTGGTAGGCCTGAACACCCAAGGTGCTCCGGATGTCAGGCATCGTAGGGGACAAATCATTATTCTCCTAATGGCCATAATTAAAGGGGGTCTAAGGTTTCCCCTGACTGGGCTAGTTGCAAAAATTTTAAATGCCCTCGGACTAACCACTTTGCAGTTCACGGTAGACTTTTACCGGATCGTGCTTTCCCTTGTTGAGCTGAACCGTTAGTTCAACCTTAACATCGATGTGGCTGAATTTTTTGGCCTTTACTCCATCAATCAAAACAAAGCTTCCCAATGCTATTTCCCGGCAACCCGAAAGGGCTATGGGTCGGTGGTTAACCGTCTTCCGGATTCTGATCCATGGGCCAATGAGTTCGTATTGGTCCGGGGGGATTTTAACAATGATAGGGACTCCGTCCCTTGGCAAGTCGGAACTCTCGGTAATCTTCGATTTTCCTTCCCCTTAAATTCTTCCCTTTAATCTTCATAACCATGATGATTTTTTGCAGTTGTTCGAACGGTGAGCCAGTTCAAGAATCAGGCGGCTCAAGACCGGATCCGGAGATTATTTGAGCTTCCCTTATCCACTAGAGACGTTCCTACTTTGCTGGGGTATCAACCCACGTACCACTCATACATCAAGATCAAGCAGCCCAGGGATCCTCCCCCGGCACAAGTAACTCCATCTCCGCCTGCTTCTCCTGCCGTCCGGATTACGGCCTGGACTGTGGTTAATTTAGACAGCTCAGAAGAAACAGAATCCGAGACTCCCGAGACTCTCCTAATGGTTAAGAGAAGGGCAAACCAGGCTCGTAACCTACTCGAGCTTCCCATCCCTTCTGCTCTGGGAGTGGTGATGAACTCACCTTTGCCCCGTCATGCTACCGAGCCATCTTCTCATGCTCCCAATGTTCCTCCGGCTTGGCATCTGCCAGCAAGCGACAAAGGCTGGAATTTGAGACGGTCACCCAGGACTAATTTGACGTAGTCCTAGAGCAATTGCTGAGGGATGACAGTTCCTCAGCCCCTCCACCGTGGCGACCGACTTTCAGCTTTAACGACCGGATCGTCACCAATCTTTATTCGGTTGTTACCCTGAGAGTAGCCCCTGCCTTGGCCCGAGCCATAATGCTTCCCCGAGATGAAGAGCATCTTCCCAAGACTGAGGACGAGCTCTTTTCAGCCGGACTGATGGCGATGTTCCATATATAATTTCCATTTGGCATAATTCTTCCATGAAATCATTTCAAATTATTTGCCTCGGGTTTTGCAGGGAATTCAAAGCACCTACATGGCCTGGTCAAAGTCAATGTCCTGGGAGGCAGCCTTGGCAATGGAGACAGGGCTCCGGAAGCAAGCTGAGGAAGTAGTAAAATCTGGGCTGGCTGAGAAGACCGGGCTCCAGGAAAAGCTAAGGGATGCCAAACGGGCCAGGAGTGAGGCGGTAAAAGCACTGGAGGCCGAGAAAAAGGCCCATGTGTATGCCTTGGAGGCTCTTGAGGTAGAAAAGAAGGCCTGGGCTGACGATGCAGAGAGGCATAAAGGGGAGCTTGAGGACGCAGACGCTACGGGTTATGATGCTGGGTTTCCGCATGCAGGGGACGAATATCAGAAGCAGGTTGAGATGGCCATTTAGAAGGGCTACCTGCAAGGATTGGATGCTGTGCTTGTTCAAGAAGATTCTCAGCTTCGCGTGCCTCTTCCTCCGGCTTCTACCGTGGCAGCTGATCCTCCTGCTGAGGATTAATATTATAGTCAGTGCAGTGCGCCATAGATGCCAAGTGTTTTTTGAAACTTTTTGTAATCCTCTCTTGTTTCGTGTTGAAGACTGGGAACTTTTGTAAGTATTTGGAAGTTCTTTTGGATTTTTGTAAGTTTTTTGGGGAGATATGGAAGTGGTGGTTGCTTTCATTTCGTGTTTCCTACACAATTTCTGCTTTGCCCCGGTATATGCCCCCATTTGAACATGGGCAGAGTAATTTGCTCTGGGATGTTTAAATGCTTTCAAATTTTTACCCGGATGAATGAGTAGGTTGTATCATAGGTTTACCAGTTCAGATCCGGACCGTTTGAAAATATTCTGCCAAAAATTTGGCCGAGCGAAAGCCCTTTGCTGTCCACCCAGACGGTTTAAAAATAGTCTGCCAAAAATGTGGCCGAGGCGAATGCCCTTTGCTGTCCATCCGTACAGTTTGGAAATATTCTGCCAAAAATTTGGCCGGGGCGAATGCCCTTGCTGTCCATCCGGACTGTTTGAAAATATTCTGCCAAAAATTTGGCCGGGGAAAAAGCCCTTGTTGTCCATCCGAACCATAAGACTTAAAATTTAAAGAAGAAACAAAAAATTCTGAAATGTTTCCTTCAATCAATTGCCTTCGTACAATGAATAAAGAAAACAAAAATGTGTTGCCGATAGGCCAGGGCAACAAGCCCTATCAATGGTAGTACATCCTAAGATTTTTGGCACTCCAAGGTCTTGGGATTTTTCGTCCGGCCAGATCTTCAAGTCGGTATGAGCCCGAGCTGATGATCTATGTGATGCGGTATGCCCCCCCCCCAATTTGGCCCGAGCTTCTGTTTTTTGTTTGCCCCCACAACTCTCTGTAAGACCAAGTCATCTAGCTTGAATGTTCGTACCCAGACAGTTCGGTTGTATGTTTGTGCCAGCCCCTATTGGTAGGCTGCAAGCTTAATCCGCGCACCATCCCGTCTTTCCTCTGCCAAATCCAAGTCTTTCGATATGGCCTGCTCGTTTTGCTCCGAACTGAAGCATTCAGTCCGAATGGTAGGTAGACCGGCTTCCAAAGGTATGACAACTTCCATTCCAAATGAGAGTGAAAAGGGAGTTTGTCCGGTTGGTCTTCTTGGGGTGGTCCGGTAAGCCCACAGAACGTGGTACAACTGCTCGACCCATTTTCCTTTTGCTGCCACTAGTCTCTTCTTTATGCCAGACTGAACAGTTTTGTTAGATGCCTCGGCTTGCCCATTGCTCTGGGGGTAGCAGGGTGTGGAATTGAAAAATCTGATACCGTATTCTGTGCAAAAGTTGGTGAACAGGTTCCCTACAAATTGCGCTCCATTGTCTGACACAAAAGCGTATGGGACACCGAACCTGGTCACAATATTTCTCCAGACAAAGCGCTTGACGTCCATTTCATCAATGGTTACGAGTGGCTTTGCTTCTACCCATTTTGTGAAATAGTCTGTAGCCGTGATGAGGAACTTAAATCCTCCGGGTGCGACAGGAAGTTTTCCCACAATATCAAGTCCCCACTGGGCAAAAGGCCACGGACTGGTGAGGGGCTGCAGATCAACTGCCGGCTGGTGGATGACCGCGGAAAACCTCTAACAACTATCACACTTCCGGACCAAATCCCTTGCATCCGAATGCATGGTTGTCCAGTAGTATCCTTGTGAAATGGCTCGGTGAGCTAAGGACCTTCCACCGGAATGACATCCATAACTGCCGGCGTGGATTTCATTTAGGACGGTTGAAACCATACTTGGGTGAACACAGAACAGGTACGGTCCGGTGAAGGATCATTTGTATAGCTTGTGATCTGGGGAAAGCCAATAACGTGCTGCCTTGTGTTCAATCTGATGAGCAAGCCTTTTGTCCGCTGGGAGGGTATCATCCTTTAGGAAGGCCACGATTGGATCCATCCAGCTTGGGCCCAAATTGATGTTGAGGACCTTTCTCCGTTCCTCCGGATCGATGCTGGGCTGTTGCAAAGTCCCTATGGTGATGGTACGGGGGTTCTCCGAATCATGGACTGAAGCTAACCCGGCCAATATGTCAGCGTGTGCATTATGCTCCCTACCTATCTGGAGGAGGGTGAATTTGTCAAAATTCCCTGCCAGTTCCCTGGCCTGCTGGACGTATCGGCCCATTCTATCATCCCGAGCCTCATACTCCCCGGTCATTTGATTGACCACAAGTTGTGAATCACTGTAAGTTGTCAGATCCGTTATTTTCAACCCCAATGCCATCCGTAATCCTGTCAACAAGGCCTCATATTCAACTTCATTATTAAAGGCAGAGAATTCCAAATGAATTGCATGTTCGTGAATTATTCCGTCCGGTGACTGGATCACAAGCCCCGGAGCCTCTATTATTCGATGCTCCGTCGAAATACAGCTTCCATCCGGAGTGGCCTTCCAGAACTAATACTGCTACGGGTTGGGGCAATTCGGGATCCGACTCAGTCGGCCTTGGTGAGAATTCAGCTACAAAATCTGCTAATATTTGTGCCTTGATTGCGGTCCGGGGTTGATACCGGATTGAGAAATTAGCCAATTCCACCGCCCATTTCGAAATCCTGTTTGACAGATCTGCTTTCTGATACATGGTTTTTAGAGGATGCTCTGTCAAGACAATGATGGTGTGTGCTTGGAAGTAAGGAGCCAATTTCCGAGAGGCCGAGACAAGTGCAAGAGCTAATTTTTTTAAGGGTAGGTACTTGGTATCAGTGTCGAGCAGAGTTTTGCTTGAGTAATATACCGGGAGATGGTTCTGTCCTTCTTGCCGTACCAAGCCCGAACTAACCGAGTGTTGCGACATGGCTAGATAGAGAAATAGATCCTCGTGTTGCTTCGGTGCAGTTAACAGTAGCGCTTCGGTGAGGTATTGCTTCAGTTCTTCTAGAGCTTGTCCGGATTTCTCTGTCCACTGGAAGCTCCTTATGCTTGATTTCTTAATGAGATCAAAGAATGGCCTGCATTTGTCGGATGACCGACTGATAAATCGATTTAATGTTGCTACCATCCCTATCAACTTTTGTACTTCCTTTATTGTTCGGGGGGCTTGAAGATTCCGGATTGCTTGGATTTGATTCGGATCCGCCTCAATGCCCCTTATGGTAACTAGATGCCCCATGAATCTGCCGGAGCCAACTCCAAAGACACATTTTTCAGCATTGAGCTTGAGCCAGTGTTTCCTCAGTACGTCAAAAATTTGCTGTAGATCTTGTAGGTAATCCCGGGCCATTTTACTTTTTACCACCATTTCGTCTATGTATGCTTCTATGGTCCAGCCAATGTGAGACTGGAACATGGTTGTTACCATTCTCTGATACGTGACCCCAGCGTTCTTCAACCCGAAGGGTATCACTTGATAACAGTAAAGTCCCCGGGGTGATATAAATGTCGTTTTCTTCGAACCGGGGGGATACATAGCAATCTAATAGTACCCCCGATAAGCATCCATAAAGTTGAGTCGATTGTGTCTGGCTGTTGCGTCTACTAATTGATTAATCTGGGGTAGGAGAAAAGAATACTTCGGGCATGCATCATTAAGGTTTGTGTAGTCAACATAAACCCTAAATTTTCCATTCTTCTTCACGACTACCGTATTAGCCAACCAGGTTGGATACTGTACCTCCCGGATTGCCTTTGCTTCCAGTGATTTGTCCACCTCTTCAACGACTGCCTCAGTATGTATTGCTGTAGACCGGCGAGCCTTTTTTACGACAGGTCGGTATGCTGGGTCAACGTTGAGTCGGTGGAAAATTAGATCTGGACAAATTCCAGGCATTTCATAGGGAGTCCATGCGAATACGTCGATATTGGTCCTTAATTTCTGGAGCATGTCATTTTGATCCTGCTCCGGCATGGCCAACCCGATGAGGAAGAAGCGATCACTCGCTTCTTCTACTGGAACACGGATTAACTCTTCAACTACTTTGTCTGTGGCCTCCGTGCCAATATCTTCAAGTACCGGAGTGTCAGGTACCTCTATCCAGTGAATCCGGGCTGGTGCGA
>NMUG010001707.1:0-17299 GCA_002855965.1 Monotropa hypopitys | reverse complement strand
ATAGTAGCTCGTCAACACACTAGCCAAACCTAATCTGTCTTCCCCAAAGGCCGTTGGGAGGGCTCACGTAGCCCCCTTTGTGCACAAAGTCGTGGGTGGAGTGACCACCCCGGGAATCCCTAAAACTCAAGTACATTCCCGCGTAAGAACATATCAATTCTCGTATCGTTGTTACAAATGTTATCCTGAAAATCCCTAAAAATCAAGTACATTCCCGGATTGTCATCACAAGTTTACTAAGCCGGGAATCTCTAAAGATCAAGTACATTCCCGCATAGAAACAATCCAATTATATTCGTGGCCATCGATTATATTCATGAGTCGTCGCTGCCATTTTCATTTCATAATTTACATGTGATGGATTCGAAGTTGAGTACGAGTAGCCCTCGTGGGGCACATCCTCAATGTTGAAAGTTCATTTGGTATTTCAGACAGATTGTCGTCTTCCCGTCTTTCAACCTCAACCTTGACCACGTCAAGGGAGACTAACCAAAATGTTCACCTTTCCAAGTTGATCATCAAATTCAATGTCAACGACAACAAGCCCAAGTAGTATCAACGGGAGAGTTTATGCCTCTAACCTTGGCGACGCCAAGGGAGGTCCACACAATCAAGTGAAGTCGCCACAATTTCATTTACGGTTTACCTCAAAGGGTCCACATTTATTAATTTGTGACTCTCAACCCATCGCGACTCAACCCAAGTCTTACGGCTTATTCAACGAGGTCAAATTCTCCCAAAGGCCCATTTAAGATTTGCTAAGTCATTTTATCGAACATGTGGCGTCTATAAATTCATGGGTGACCGACCAATCTCATATCAACAATTCAACACTCGTGACACCAACCCAAGTTCGTATGATTCTACCAGAGGAGTTCCATCCTAACCCCAAATATTATACGATCACAATTCTATGGGAATCTTAGTACGAATATGGGAATCACACACACACACGCACATATTTGATAGAAATCAAGAATTTACCCACCGGAGTAATCGCCGGAATGTCGCCGGAAAAGGTCGCCGCAAATTGAACCCACCACCGTGTAGATCGCATCATCCTCTTCAACATTCCTCGAGACCGCATCTCCATAGCTCCTCGCCAGAAAGTCGTCGGAGTACAAATTCTTGCTGGATGGACTCGCCAAGGTAGTCACCGGATAGCTCTTGCCAAGGGGAGTAACGTTTCTTCTTGCCATTTCTCAATCCAAGCATCTTTGCAAATCTCTTAACTTTGGATTTTGGAGGAATAGAGAAGATATTGGGTTTTCCGGAGAGCTTGAGGTGAGGGGAACAATATTTGTTCTCGGAATTTCTTCATCCAAGTCTTGCAAGGCCTTGGATTTGAAGGAGGAAGAAAAAACTCCAGTAATGGAGAAGGAGAGAGGAGAGAGAGGTTTAGGGTTGGGAGAATGAGGAAAAAGAAGGGTTCCACGAAATTAGGGGGCCTTATATAGCCCCATTGGGCAAAAAGACCAAAACATCCTTAATGAGAACAATTTTTCGCAATACAGCAGACCGTCGTCCGATCCGGACGAAGACCCCATGGTCCGGACGAAGACCCCAGTGGTCCGGACGAAACCTCCTGAAGCAAAAATAATATTTTTGGGACCCGTCGTCCGGACGAACCTCAAACGTGGTCCGGACGAAGCTAGCAGAAAAACATCGAAACGCGACGAAAAAACTCTGAACCTTCCCAAACCATCCAAGGACACCTCCCGAACATTTTAAGCACTGAAATGATGTTCCAAGGCTATTCCCTAGCCTTCCTCGAGGTCATGAATGCATCAAACGATCCACAAACGACGAACGAACGAAGGATGATCAAACTTCAATGATCCAAACAAGAATGAAATTCGCGTTGGGGAGGATCAACCTACAAGGACTCCTTCTCATGGTCCACCCAACCTTTCCAAGATCTCGAATACTCCAAGGTTCAACGAATTATATTTTATTTCCTCAAAAATTCGAATTTTAAAAGGAATGGAAATTCAGATCGTTACATGAATTGAAATGCATAATGAAATTATTTCCTTTATCCCTTCACATTTGGTTTTAACTCCAAATTCATCCTAAAATCCACCTTTAGGATCCTTAAATCAATCCTTATTAGTCTTAAGTACATTACCTTAGGCTTACCTTAGAATTCCCTAGCATTTCCCATCAAAAACTGGACTGGTATCCCAACCGGTCGGCCACCGGTATACCGGCGGCTTGCTGGTCCTTGCAAATGTTTGGCCATTTTGGTTGTTAAACTCTCTGGTTGATTTTTGTACAAACCGGTACACCACCGGTATGCCGGCGACATATCGGTCGGTGAGCCGGTCCCCTACCGGTCCTCAACAAAAAATAATTCTGGCGATTCTTCTCCATTCTCTTCTCATTCAAACCCGGATTTTAGCCGAATTCCATCATAAAAATTGGAAATCTTTCATATCTAACTACATTTAACTACACCAAATATATTTCTAAGTTGATTTTCACTAAATAACATGATTTGATATAAGATTTTAACCAAATCTTACAATTTCATTTTTCTCCAAAAATCTTCAACAAACTTGTTTAAACTCCAAAGAAACCCATAAATCACATACCTTTGAACTCCAATAAGTTGCAGAAATTGAACCCCCAAGATTCTATATTGATTTCCCCTTGCTTTCCCCTTCTCTCCCTCTTTTGTTTTAGGTGTCAATAAGACTTATGAGAATACATAACATTGGGACATATTTTTGCCTCTTAAACAAACTCCAAATAGCACCTCTTTAGAAATTTTATCCTATGTAACAATACCCCAAAATGATGACTACTCCCCATTGGTTTTGATTAAGTACTCCAAACACACACACAACTTAAATTAAAATTCTTTAATTATATATTCAATCTTCTAATTATTTTAATTGATAATTTCCCCAACCTTAATTATTTTCCGGGTACGGGTATTATAGAAAATCTCGCAACTTACCCCATAAAGATAATGTCATCATATCTTCAATGCAAATATAACGGTTATCGGCTCCAGATCGTGTGTGGGGTAATTCTTCTCATGCAGTTTTAGTTGCCGAGAAGCATAAGCAATTACCTTTTATTTTGCATCAATACGCATCCTAATCCCTGATGGGATGCATCACTAAATATGATGAAGCCCTCTGTACCGGAGGGTAGGGTCAGGATTGGTGCGGTAGTCAATCTCTTTTTCAATTCCAAAAATGCTTGTTCTCTATCTTCTGTCCATATGTAACGGGTCCCTTTTCGGGTCATCTCCATCACAGGCATAGAAATTTTTGAAAAAACTTTCACAAACTTCTGATAATACCCAGCCAGACTAAGAAAACTTCGTACTTCTGTTACAGAATTTGGTCGTGGCCAATTAGAGATCGTCTCAATCTTCTATGGATCAATAGAAATCCCAGTGTGGTCAATAATATGGCCCATAAAATATATAATAGTAAGCCAGAATTCACACTTCTTAAACTTGACATACAGTTTCTTTTACCAAAGGATCTGTAAGACCTTCTGAAGATGATTTGCCTACTACTCTTGGGTTTTAGAATAAATATGAATATCGTCGATAAAGACGATAACATAATCATCTAAGCATGGTTTGAAAACCCGATGCATAAAATCCATAAAGGCTTAAGGGGCGTTAGTGACATCAAATGGCATTACTAAAAACTCATAGTGTCCGTACCTGGTACAGAATGCGATTTTTCCACGTCCTCTGCTTTCACCTTTAGTTGATAATATCTAGATCGAAGATCAATTTTTAAAAAATATTGTGCTCCTTGCAATTGATCAAACGGATCGTCAATCCAGGGCAATGGATACCGGTTCTTTATCGTCACCTTGTTGAGCTCCCGGTAATCAACACATAGCTGCATAGTATCATCCTTCTTTTTCACAAAAAGGACTAGAGCACCCCACGACGAGATATTGGGCTTAATAAAGCCCTTCTCCAATAAGAACTTCAACTGAACCTTCAACTCCTTCAATTCTGCTGGAGTCATCTAATAAGAAGTCTTGGATATAGGTTGTGTCCCCGGAATCACATCAATAGAGAACTCGATCTCTCGGTCTACTAGAGATCCAGATAACTCTTCCGGGAAAATAACCAGAAAATCCTTAACAATCGGAACATCAGAGATGCTAGATTGTCCCCCTTCTGCAGTCAACAAATAGCATAAATATCCCTGACATCCTTTCTGAATTAGTCGATAGGCTAAAGCAGAAGAGATAATATAAAGGAGAAGGTACTATCTCTTACCCCTAAATTATAAGAACTGACTGCTTAGGGATGTTGAATATAATATGCTTTATCTGACAATCAATTGTGGCATAATTGGTAGATAGACAATCTATGTCCAATATAATATCGAAGTGGCTCATTTGCAGGGGAATCAGATTAATAAGAAACTTCTTATCACCAAGTCGGATTTCACAATCTTTATAAACAGTAAAAACAATAATGCTCCAACTCATCGGCTAAGATACACAGAGTTCATATTCTAGGGGTTGACTCTGAATAGGAAATTGCATAACAAACATAGCAGATATGTAGGAATGGGTTGATCCAACATAAACCAATGCATGGACTTCTTTATCAAACAAATTGATAGTACCTGCAAAAACAGTATCTGCATTCTGAGCATCCCCTGGAACTAGGGTAAAGACCCTTTCTTGCCTCCTATTGTTGGGCTCCGCCTTGACAGCTAGTCTTGGCTCAGTTTTTCTTGGTGGTAGAGATGGTACTTGGGCTGGTATAGGACAATCTCGGACCAAGTGGCCAAATTGACCACATCTAAAACACGCTCCTGAAGTCCTAAAGCATTTGCCATGATGTCTGCATTGACAAGTGGGACATACGGGAATAGAGTTGTCTCTAGGCTGGTTATAACCTCTCTGCTGCCCAAATCTATCACACGGGCCTCCCACGTTTTGCTTATTCCTTTGGCCTCTGTGTTTCTCATGCCTCGGCCAATTCACAGCCTTTCGCTTTTGCTCAGCAATGGTTTTATACTTCTTATTCAAGTCAAACTCCGCCATTGGGGCCACATCTAACACCTCCGAGTATGTCAGCAATTTTAATAACCTAACGGCAACATTAATTTCAGGCCGAAGGCCTGCTTTGAACTTCCTTGCTTTGAGATCCTCGATTGCCACCATATGTGTGGCAAATCGACAAAGCTTTGTGAATTTACGATCATAATCAGAAATAGAGGCGCCCACTTGTTGCAAGGCAATGAACTCTAGGCATTTGTAATCCTAGATAGACTTTGGGAAGTGCTTTTCGTAAAATACTTCAAGAAAATGTTGTCATTCCATGTATGGCTCTGTCTCCCTTCTGGTAAGCCACCAACGATGTGCATCCCCTTCGAACATATAGGTGGCCAAAACCACCTTATGTGCCTCTGAATAGAGTAACGCCGAAAATATCTTTTTATACTTAACACCCAAGCTTTAGCTCTATTCGAATCGAATCTTCCCTCAAAGGTAGGAGGTTTCATTCGCTGAAAATCTCTCACACTGACCTGATCATCGCCTTGATGATTATTTCACCCAATAACATCAATCACACTCTCCAGAATCTGCTCCATACATTCCATCCGGTCCACAGGTGGTTGTGGTTGTGGCTCGTGGACCTGTGGATGCTCTACGTTTCTTTCTATATGGTCATCCATAATCTATATTCACAAAACAAGTATCCATAATCATAATTCTTATCTTGTCTTAAGACTCCTATTGCTCTGAGACATTTGTTTTTGAAAAAACTTTACAATGTATTCTATTTTGTTTATGAAAATATCATTTCATCTTTTTATCTTGTCTAAGAGTATCCACTTCGGATATTCATCGAAATATTGATGTCCATCCGCACTTCTGATGACATCCAAATGTAGACCTCGATGTTTCTAAAAGCAAATTATCACATAAGTTGAACACATATGCCCTTACTAGGGTGATTCCTGCATATAGTAACTCATACACACTTCATAACTCATTTGTAGACTTACATAGCCCAAGGTTTAGATAAATCGGGCTCTAATATCACTAAACTCTATCACGACCCAAACCCATCCTTTGAGGTCATCGTAACAGAGCGCCGGGTAATTACACAATCACTTTAGGCATTTCAGATCATAACTTAAATAAAATAATAAAATGAGGATAATAGCACATCAGAAGAAAATATAAATAGATATATATTAGATCAGAATAGAACATATTGGGCGTCTCTGGTGGATTAGCTAAACGTTTGATGCTTAATTCATTTTTATTTATAGATAATAAGCTAGTCAATTATAACCCTCTAGCTGACAGGGCCAACTCCTAGGCCATTGCAACCCCTAGCTAATAGCGCCAAAAGGTCAGATCTCTTCCTGGCATAGGACTGTATCTTATCACATAATTTGATGGCCAATACTAGATTCGTAAATAATTCATAACCATAGAAATTTTAGAACATTTAATAAAACAAATCTCATGAAAGACATGTATAATTGGAAACATACCAGAAATTCTTGTATTTAAGTACAATGTCACTCACCTTGGTCGTAGGATATGGTAGAGGGTCCTGAAAATCACATAGTAGCGATATAATTACTTAAGGGAAATTACTAAATAACTTTTCTTAAGTTATTTACTTATAATTTCTTTATCCTTAAGCCTCCCTTTAGATTCTTTAACCCCGGGTTTATGCTTAATTGGGATTTATTTACACTTGCCTACACTTTTCGGAGGTCGGGGCATACTTTCCGATTGACCCTCAAAATGAGTAGAAAATAACCGAGGGGACTGGTCCCGAATGGTACGGGGGACTAGTACCTGCTGGCCAGTCGTGAAGAACAGTAGGTCAGGATGTCAAATTTCAATCTCGGGATCCTCAATTTGGAGCCTGAAATATGTTTTTCGAAGAATTCAATGATCACTAGCCTCATATACACCATATATACTATATTATAACGAATTTAAACGGCCCAAAACGCATTTAATTCGCTTAGATCCAAATTTCATAAATTTTTCTAAACTTAGATTTCTAATCGATTTCTAAGTTTTAATACATTTCTAATACGTTAATAAGATCATTATGAAGTTCTTACCTTAACTCCGAAGTTAGTTTGCTCATCGGCGACGTTAATTTCCTTCGATCGATACTCTCTCTCTCTCTCTCTAGAGTTTCCTTTCTTTGTTCTTCTTTCTAATTTTCCTTAATTTTTTATTTTGATTTTTATTTAGATAAGAATGATATTATTAAGTAATTTTAATGGAACTTTGGGCTACACTATGGTATGGGAAGGTGCACCATAGTTACGGTGGCCCTTAGGTCTATTTTACGTATTTTAATTTAATTCTATAATTCGTTCCCTCATTCAAAAATTTCTAAAATTCCATTCTTATTTCTAAAAAAATTCACACTTTACATAAAATTCCTATTTCCTTTCCTTAATTTCGGATATAAGTTTTTCAAGCCTAATTTCATTGTTTAAGCCTTTTAATTCATTTTTATTAACCATAAACTTAATTATAATAATTCGAAAGTTCACGGTATTATATTATCAGTTTAATCATTAATTTTTGGCAATCGAATATCGAAAACCACATAATCGGAGCACATTTGGTAATTTTAGATGCAAAATCATATATTTCACAACTCAAGTACCCTTATTTTTTGATTATTATAAAAATCAAAATCATCTATATTTTACGTAATAGATATTAGAGAATTAATATTAAGAATGAACAAAATCACTGTTCAATATATACTTGATCGGTCATAAAATAGTTCTTTAGTAATTCATATACGTCCACATTAATGAGGGACTTCCAAAATTCAATTGATCCCAAAATTAACAATAATGATAAAATAGTGAACAACGATTTCGACCATCTTAATAATGTTGGGGCCATATTATTAATGTATAATAGTCTATAGATCAACAATATGTAAGTTCATACTTAAGTAAGTACATTGTATATATGTAAAAGCTAACTATCGTCTTAATTTTTTGAAGACTCAATCAAAATTGTTAGAATTGAATGTCTTATTGATTTAATCATACTTTATCGTGTCATGTCATGTCATACCTCACTTTCGTGTCCGTGCTGTGCCTCGTGCCTATTAAGACCGTATCGTGTCGTGCTAGTGCAAGATCGTGCCCCGTGTCGTGCCGTGTTCATGTGGTGTCATGTCCGTGCCATTCCTATTTCCATGCCCGTGTCGGTCTTAGACCGTTCCATACCGTGCCGTGTCAGGCCATGTCAATCATATCATGTCGTGTCATTCCCTCTCACTTCCATACTCGTGTTGTGCCTCGTGTCCACTAAGACCGTGTCGTTCCCGTGTCCTGTCGTGTCAACCCAGTCCATTTGACACCCATACGAGCAAGGCTTGGGCTTGTGTTTCAAACCCCAAATTTTGTTTAAAATTAGGAACCCCAAAATTTGTAGAAAGTGAAAGTCTATAACAATAAAAAAGTAAAAATGAGCCTTTTAAATTCAAATTAACTAAAAATTATCTTCATCCTATCTCGTCACAGTTGAATGAGTTAATATAATATCTAATGAAAAGAATATCAGAAGAAAATTGATTATATTAACGTAATTACTACTATTGATGCTAAAACAAGAAAATTTATATTTAAATAACATTCTCAAATTTTTGTAATAATAATTACTTTTTTAAAAAAAATTATCTGCACAAGTGTGTTTTAATTTTTTTAATTGATTTATTAATTAATCTTTTACGCATAAAATACTTAAAAGACCCATTCTCAAAATTTGCTTCGAGTTTACAACGTGAGGTTCAAATGAAAACAAAGTTTTGGCATCAGCTGCTATATATAAAAGAAGCCATTTGAAAGTTAAAAAATACATTGGATAGTTTTTCTTTTCCATATAAATTGGACCTGACCTGACTATGATTGAAGAGGGAGGATTTTGCAAATCCCAAATTTGAAATGTCAAATTGTGACTTAAGTTTTGTTTTTTAATGACATCTCCAAATTAGAAACCAATATTGGATATGCTCTTAATTGTAGACAACTAAAATTTAAACAAAACGTGTGAGGCCTCATTCATTTGTTTGTTCATTTTAACTACTTTAACAACTTACAAACTTGTCTTTATTTTCGTGTTTATATTGAATTAAATGATTTTATAAACTAAAACTAATTCAAATCATTTCATAGAAGGCAAAAAATCATGAATTTGGTTTCACAATAATATATTAATTGTTAAAAGTGGACAAATAAATGGGGACCCAGATAAAAGGGTGGCATCAAGTCAAGGTACACAATAATGATTCTGCACTGTCCTGTCTCATTTCATAAGAACCTCCCACCCCTCTGCCATCATACTCATCAGGGTAAATTGTACTCATCAATTCTATCTCAAAATCCTGGCAGGCATATTTTCTTGGATCCTTATAGAAATGGTTTTTAACTCCAAACTTCTAAGGGATAAATTGATATTTACAACAAAAATACTTACAACCGAAGAGCAAGAAATCAGTCAACAATTCAAAACAAGCTCAATAAGTGTTCATTAAGCCTTTTTAACTCCTACGGCCAGGCTAATCCTATTGTGCATCTAAACGACAGTCATTTTTAGTGCAGTTTTGATGCATCAAAACACACATTCGGCGTCGTTTTTTAACACAACACAGACCCCAACAAACCCTTATTTATATCATAGATAGATATCATATACCTTGGTTGACAGTGGAGATTCTCCCTCTATCCAATTTGCTAATCCTTCTCTGGAGCTCCTCTCATCTGAAAATAGGTAATTAGTAATTGTTCAGTAAACAAGATGAAAAGGATAAAGAATACGAGGGAAACAGAGGATTGGTTACTGGTGTCAAACTCATCCACAAATGCAAAAGGTTTTACATTACCTGACAGTCAATGTTCTCAGCCTGCAATAGAATATACTAATAGTTTCAGCGTTGTAAATATAAAGATTCCCATGAAACGCAGAGACCATCAGACAAGAAAATGAAAACAATAGAGGTAAAGATTCCCAGATGGGAAATTGCATATTTTGTCCTTGAGTTGTGCAAAAGAAAATGACTCACTCCCTTATAACATACACTATCTCGATCAAGAATATTAAATTGTACGTAGACCAGTAGCAACAAGGCATGACTGGGTAACCTTGTCTTGCTCAGTACTTTGGTTCAAATTTTACTGGATATAAATTATCATGGATCTTCGAGTGCGGAACTTTAGTATTCAGCTAAATGTGGCAAAATCATGCGTTGGGACTACAGGACGACTCGCAATTTGACTTTCACACGATGCTATAGGGATGGGGCGGTGTGAGCCCTAATAGTGGGGTACATCATTTTTTGTAATGGCCATAACCAAAAGGGAAGGAGATATAAAATGTACAAATAAATATGATGAGAGTGAATACGGGCAATAATATCCAAAACTGTAAAAAAACAATGAACAATCAGAACCAGTCATGCATGCATCTGTGGCTGATACTATTGTAAGTTGTCTGTGTCTGTAGCATTGCTCATAATAAAGAGATCGACAATTCTAGAAAAAAAGCAGCCTGCAGATTTTTCAAAATTTCCACAGAATACCACTGAATTGGAAGCAATTTGAAAAAAAAGGCTAATAGGATACGTTTTGGCATGTATTCAATGGCTAGAGGCATTGAGATTTTCGAACAATATTGATCGTGTTTGGAACTCATTCTGTTTTCTATTTTCTAAATAGCATATAGACAAAGGCCCAGAGACAAATGATAGCATGAGATAAGACAAATATGCGACAGGCCCATATCTCAATTTAAATGTCATATATTTCCTAACTTAAACATTGAGGTATCATTCATGTAAGAAATCGTATTGAATAAAACAAAATTACTGTTGAACATTGTTATAATCATGATATTGGTACTGCAAAATTCATCATGCAGGACGTGTTTGGAGGATTAAGGATGTGTAGTGACCGCAAATTGTCCAATTTTAAGAATTTAATTCTTCAATCAAGACACATTGAAACTCTCTGGACACTCTGTTAAAAGTGCCGAAGTGATGAGTTTATACAGAAAACGTGTTGAAGAATTTCTTGAACACAAGTTGTTTTATTGATAGAAAATGGTTACAGAGGAGAGGAGAAAGAGAGAACAGAGATACAGATGAGAGTTAGGGAGGGAAACAGAATTTACAGTCCCTTTGGATGGGGGGTTTCATGAGAAAAGAAAAGAAAGTGAGGAGAATGGATTCTCTCCCTCATTTGGATGGAAAAAAGGAAGAGGGAATGAGAAAGGGTGAGAATCTGAAATCCCATCCAAACCCGTTTTTGTTTCTCACCAAAAGTGGTGAGATTTGGTGAGAAACCAAAATCCCTTCTTTTCTTTTCGCATCATTAACAAAAATCCATTTCCTTTCCATTCCTTTCTCACCTTACTAACCAAAGGGGCTGTTAGAGGAGCGAAGAGATTGCAACATTTCACACCTTATTACGGTCCGGCTTTCCTGTAGCCGGTTACTTCGGCTGCAACCGACAGCCCCCTCAAAACGATGTCGTTTTGTGTAAGTAGGGATCAAAACAACGTCGTTTTGATAAAACAGATTTTTTGCATACTTATACAAAACGACATCGTTTTGGCCCCTACTTACTCAAAACGACATCGTTTTGAGAGGGCTGTCGGTTACAGCTGAAGTAAATGGCTACAGGATAGTCGGGTCGCCTTACTACTCCTCCCTCTTCCTATTTAACAACAGAATTTCCCACCCAATCTAACTAACACCCGAAAAGACTTCAGTCAACCAATTCCTAACTTTTACGACTCACTAACCAAGGTACCATTAACCACAACTATTACATAGTTGGGTGCAATCCTATTAACCACAGTTGGTCCGACAAGATAATCATCCGTAGAAGCGCCCATTCTACTTAGATCTTGGTTTTACAGGAAACATTCCGAAATTTAAAAAAAGCAAAAAATAGTATTTAAAACAATAGAGTGTTTGGAGTCATTTGGGCAACTGGTTAACGTCTTCTTAGGGCACACAAAAAAGGTGGAAACTTAAACATAATCTTGCAAACTAATGCCGATAAATACTTTGGGAAAAGCTTTTCCGAAACTTCCGACTTGTTGACGAAACCCTTTCTAGTTGTTTCCCAAAATTTTGAATACTGTTTTCCCACAGATGATGATAATATGGGATATATGGACTGCCTTTTAACTTCTCATTTTCTGTTCTCCAAAAACAAAACAAATGAAAGTGATAGCTCCATTGTTCTCTAAGTAATAAACATAAAGCTCGGGGTGATGTAGATAAGAATACCTTCTGAATTATTCAATCTTCTCAGAACGGCAAGCTCTTCGAAGTTGCAAGAGACGTGAGGGACTTCAAGTGATCTGACGGAACAAAATCCTGCGGCAAATTGGCCCTCTTCACAATCATTCTCATGTTGTTTTGCAAGCTCTGTTGGACCAATTGCTTCACCGCTTTCTTCTCTTCGCTCATTGTGTCTTCTTCCTCCAAACAATCCAATTGAAGATTAGCGTCAACACAAGATGACGAAGATCCACATATAGGAGCGGACACAGCCACACTCACGCCACTGCCACCTCCCAAACTTCCGGAAACTTGTTTCCCTTTATCTACTCTCAAACACTCCAAAATTCTCGAAGCCCTTTTCTGTGATAAGGTGCTACCCAAAAGCGTTAACTCAAGCAGTGATGAAACAATTCCAGCCTCAATCATCGCTTGACGATCTACATAGGATTTGTGAGCCATGACCATCAAAATATACGACGCTTTCTCTTGACACCCCGATGAATCAGTCCAATTCAGCACATCAATTAGAATCGGCAATGCATCAGGCATAAAGCTGACTACTTTTCGACCTTCTGGCATTGATACAACGTTGCTCAGAATTGAGAGGCTTCTCTCACTGCATTCCATGTCGCCCAACATACTCAAGAGAAATGGCACCAAATCTGTTTCCAATATCAACGGTATGTTCAATGGTGAAATTGAAAGATTGTACAGTGCTCTGAGAGAGTCTTGCTTTGATTGTGCACTACTTGATTTATTATAATCTTTCAAAGTTTTCACCAAGAATGGGACTGCACCGGAAGAACCGATAATGGGTTTATTCAAGTCTAGTGCGCTTAAGCCAAGAAAATTCGCAACTATTGCTTCTGCGGTAGCCGGGGAACCATTTGGTGATTCAAGTAGGTTTAGCATCTTGTGAACAGCTCCTGCTTTAACAATGGCTGCTTTGTTTCTACAAAAGGATTGACATTTGAATTGATCATGGGCATTAAGTAATGAAGAAGAAGACAACCAGTAATTTTAAAGTTTTCAAGGAAATCAACAAACCAGGTAAGAAAATGACTTCATCACAGATTGGATACAGTCCAGTATACAGTTCGCATAAGATAACAAATCAATAAGAAGAACCGATTGCAAGCTTGACGAGTTGGAGTAATGACTTCATCACAGATTTGTGTATCCCTTGAACTATTTTTTTAAAAATAAGATTCGAATCAGTACTTATTTTGGTGATTTACAGTTTAACCCCTGAAAAAACTTCTTCTACTACAATCTTTGCCCCCGCAAAAGTAAAACTAATAGGAATTTCTAAAAATGTATTCAAAAAACTAAAACCAACAAATTGTAGATGATGATATTTAAATTGCTTTTTTGCAAAGAAAAATTTAACAAATTTGATAGAAAGCCTTAACGAGCAAAGCCTTCGAATTTTAAAATTGTTTTATCAATACAGCGAGTCTTAAACGAATTTCAATCAGGATGAGTAGATTGATGTCAGCTTAATTTTTTTTTAAACGTTGTTTGTCTAAGTAACATGACGATTAACAAGCCAAATTCAAGTATTAAGTATTAACTTCGTTCATATAACCATACCTGAATAGAACAAAGATTAACGAAAATAAATAAATTTGCAAACGAGCGAGAAATTAGAGTAATTTCACAGCACGCCACAACAAATTTGTTTCCCTAAAATAAGAACCAGAAACTGAAAATCTAGGGTGAGTATACATCTTGGAGTAGACATACAACACGGATCAAGTTCCATGTTTACTAATCACTAACAAAAAGAACAGCTCTGGCTTGATTTTTCTCTCGTTTCCTTTACTTCATAGCAACAAAACAGAGATCGAAAGTGAAAACAAAAGAGCGGAAACTCACGCGTCGTTGCCGATTCCGAGGTTGAGAAGAGCATAGAGAGAGGCGATCTGAGCATTAGCATCTTCCGAATCCAGCAACGCAATGAGGGGGGGAATCGCTCCGAGCAATGCCAGATTGGTTCTAGCCTCCGCATTCTCCCTTGCCAATTTCCTCACGTCTATCGCGCCACCCAAAACGTCGTCGCATTGCAACCTCTTAACCACTGCCTTCAACTCTTCCAACACCTCTACCTTCCTCTTCACCTCCTCCGCCGTCTCGCCGTCCAATCCCCCCTCCGACGATTCAGACAGCCTCAATAGCTCCGACAACTTCTCGGATCCCCCGTTCTTCTCCTTCTTTGATTCGGATGCGGTTTCGACTCCCTGCTTCAGACTCTCCAGCGACCGTTCCACCACTTCACCGCCGTCGGCACGGTGGCACGACCCCCCGCAAATCACGGAGCTGATGATCATACGGCGGAACGACGTGCCGGAAAAAGCAGTACATATTCTCGAGTTCCCGCTGCTGGCGCGGTTCAGAACCACCGATGCGACATTATTCCTGTAACGCTTGGCCATTTACTTCCAACCTCTCTCCTCTGTCGACGATATCCCTCTGTCACCCGCCTACATTGTGTTCTGGAAAATCTCCAAAACCTTTTCACAGGAAGAAATATAAAGAAACTTATTCCATTGGCAAAACCCTAGAGCGTGAAATTGAAGAGAGAAACTAGACATTGTCAATAAAAAAGAGAGGAGATCGGGGGGGGGGGAGAAATGGTGGTCTGCTTTCTTATGGACAGAGAAATAGAAAGCTTCCCAGAAAAGAGAGAAACAGTGTGAATCTGTTTCCGGGAGAAAACAAAGCAAAAATGTTCGCAGTGTTCGTAGTTCAGTTGAAACGGGTGAAGCGACAGAGCGAACGGGTCACAGGTTGGAGTATTATCGAAACGTTATTGTGATTGAATTGTAACATCATATAATGTCATAAATAATTTTTTTAGTTTTCAAAAGTACGAATTAACATGTTTTTTGATTCAATTGGTTTTTATAGGGGTTTTAACGGTTCAATATCTGAGACATGTATCTTATTTATATACTAGTCATAGTCCGTGTCGATGGTATTAAGCGACAGAATAAAAAACATAATATAATATCTAATAATACGATAAAATTTCGGGTGTTAGTAGTACCGAAGATACTGATTCATACTTTCGACACTAATGATAAGTGATGACAGAATAGAAAGCACAATACAATACATAAGAATACGATAACAGTTCAGGTGTTAATAGTGCATTCAGCACTTTAGAATGGGCTTTCGACACTCATGGTAAATGACGGTACTTGATCCGTGTTTTCGCTATAGAAAATTTTATAAAAAACTAGAAAAAATAAAATTGAGCATTTCAAAATTTTGCACTCATTTAACTATTTTTGTTAAATGGAGCCATTGTAAAATTTGTTATAAAGGATACTCGTGATGCATTTGTGGTCTCGATAAAATAAAGTGCAAAGATACTATGAAATGTGTAAAATGCAGTACACGTGATGCATTTTGTCTTGTAAATGATCGAACAGATGTAATCAAACAGATCCAACATTTGTAAATAGATCCAGCGACTAATAATAAATCATTTGTGTATATATATTTATATGTTGTGTTTATATATGATGTGGCATAACAATAATGACGTGTCAAATAATGATGTGGACAAAAATGTATGATCGGGACAAACTGAAAATATGACTGGAATAACATCCTATTTTGTATAATAAATTATTGAGAATTTATAAAATAATTAAGAGAATAAAAATAAATTAGAAGAGTTAAAACTGAAGCTTGATCTGAATTAAAATTATTATTATAGAAAAAAACTTAATTAAATGACTAAACAAATTATGGGTCTTATATGGAATTAAGAGAAAGTTGAAGGGGGAAATGTGATTTTTTTAAATTATGAAAAATGTGTGTAGTAAAGAATGAGAAAGGAACAACGCCTAGAAAATTGTAATGTATGTAGAGGAGGAAAATGAGTTACAACAGATGTCGTGAAACGTGGAGGAGAAGGAGAGAGTTATATACATATAATTTATATCGTAGCATCTGTGGTAGCAATACAACCATGGTATCTACAAAAAAAATCAATCGACAACCATTATTGAGAGGGAGAGCGATCATATAATAGAGAGAGTCATTAAGAGAGAGAGAGAGAGAGAGAGAGAGAGAGATTGTAAAGGAGAGAGAACCATCACGAGAGATCATAAGAGGGTGAGAGAGAGAACACGGTCGAAGGAGAGAAGAGAAACCCACTCGATTAGAGAAGATGAAGAAGATCAAAAGTGTAAACCCACTTCCGCAGAATTAAGTTCGAATTCAAGCTCGATTGGAGGTAATTTGAAACCATAATTATAAATTCAAGTGAATAATTGTTTTAGGAGTATTTTAGGATCATATATGCATTTAGAATCGATCAAACACATGAGAGAAATTGTGAAAATTCAGTCGGCAGAAATTGGGGTAGCAGTCCTCGTTACCGGTAACCCATGAGCCGGTTATCGATAATCATTCCCAATTATTGACAATTAAAGGCTTTGATTGCCGGTAACCTGATTTAGTGTGGTGTTCGGTAACTTAATCAGTGCAATTACTGGTAACCTGTTTAGGTATGATTATCGGTAATGCGACCAGTCCAGTTATCGGTAACACGACTCGATATGGTTATCGATAACAATGTTCGACAAAATCTGGGATTTGGATCAGTGGGGTTTTAAGGAAAGATTTTGTTAATAAATTATGAAGGGAAGTTTATTAAAAACATTCGATTAAATAGTTATGATATTTATTAGGGAAAAATGTTTATTATCAAGATTGGGACTAATATCATTTGATTTAAGAGTTAGAAATTGATTTAAAATCCACATATTTTATCACTGTTATTAAAGAACATAACAACTCTTATTTTGAATATTATGGAAATTGATTTTTAAACTTCTAGTTTGGGGTATATCATATGAAATTAGTTTGCTAAAATCTAAGAATTAATAGCCTATTATTTTTATGGTTGTTGGGGTCCGAACTAAAAGGAGGCCGGAGCCACGACCTCCTCCAGGAGGACCACCGCTCAGACCCGCCAGCAGGCGA
>NMUG010001706.1:0-17300 GCA_002855965.1 Monotropa hypopitys | reverse complement strand
CCGGTCCTTGCGCCGGTCCTTGGGCCGGTCCCTAATGAATTTCCAAAACTGATTTTCCTTGCTTATCTGATCGGGTATTCACATTTTTCTTACAGGGTGATCTAGAGACTTAACCTAGTCTTTCTAGATTGGCCGTGTGACACCTTTTTATTCATTGATTATCACTTCTCTAAGCTTAGGTACATTGATTTGCCAAATTGAGCATAAGGACCATTTAGACATATGAGAACAATTGGTGATGATGTGAGACATCATTAAAACCAAACCATATCAATAATTTTGGTTGAGTTTGGAAAATAACTTAATGTTTGTTCAAGGCTTAGGGTTATTAATCTCATTGATCGTGTATCGACGATTTAATTTGGCACACATGATGCTTTGAGCGATAGCATTCTAGGTGTTTGATAAATTGTCACAAAGAAGTCATTTTCCTAACAAAGCCTAAATTCTATCCCCTTTAAATACTAATAGAATTATCTTCCAAACGATGGCCTGGACTTGGTCTAGTTTGTGCAAATGAAGTTCATGATTATCTTAAGTCAATACTAGTCTATAACTATTGACTTAACCTCCCTTTAACTTCTAAGTCTTTTAACTTAACGTGACAATAATTTAGAAATCAATCCAAAATCCAAGGCTAGCGTCCTACCGCTAAACCATCTAAACGATTTAACTCGAAACTTAACAACCACATACTGTTCTCTGTGGATACGATCCCGTACTTACCTTGTACTATGCTAGCTGCGACATAGCCCTACGCTTTGGGTTTTTGTTATCAAACGGAAGGTACTTCCAGAGAGAAGCATTTTTGGTCTTCTCTTTGCTAAATGTTTCAAGATGGGAAAGGGTGGACTGGGCTCTATTTATTTGGAATCAGATGAGGATCTTTTGGGAAAATGGAGTGACACTAAGTAACATCCCTTTTCCGGCGATGGTTACAACATTATGTTTGCAGGCAGGGTGTAGAACAAGAGCGAGAGAGAAGATGGTTCCCGGCGTGCCCGTACCCATTACCTTGGCATCCATAAAGAAACGCATCTCTTTGTCTAAACCAGCGGATCCCGAAGAGGTTGGTGCCTCTAGGCCGGTTGCTCGTGGTCATATAGAGAGACAAGAACAATGGTTCAACATTGTTAGCAACCGCCAAGAGGCAATCATGCATGAACAAAGGCACATAAACTCTCGACTGACTAGGCAGGGGAAGAAGCAAAACAAGTTGATGAAATGGGTGGAATGGCTGATATTCAGAGAGGAGGTGCGTTATGGGGAGAGGTTTGCTGACTCGGATCCCGAGGTTGGTGAAGAGGATGAGGATACGGATTCAGGCTGATTTGTTTGGAGTTCTTGTTAGTTGGCATTTAGTAGTTTAGTAGTCTAGTAGTTGGTACCTTGGTCATGACATTGTTAGTTTTGAGTAGCCTATACTTTGGCTACACTTTTGGATAAAAAAGGTTGGTAGTGGTTTGGGTAGTAGACCAAGCAAGAGATTAGCGACTAACTATTTTGTCATTTCCTTTTTATTGTCTACCATGTGTCATTATATGATGAAAGACCTAGATGATCTATGTTGTTGTTTTTAAAAAAATATTTGGCAAAGCATGTTTGTTTTATGATTATGGATAACGTAGTGTACTCGTGTCCTGATATTGCTTGGTGCGTGCTTCCTTGATGCGTTTTCTATTTCGAAATTTGCATATTCTATCACACCACTCCTGGGATGTTTATAATTCTTGTGTGAATATTAAGCGATACATGGATACCTCCGTAAGGTTGGAATCAAGGCTCACTATGTCGTATGTAGTTAGTTAACCACGAATGCGCCTAATTATCGTTATTCATGAGATTTCGATGCATGCATCTTAGTTTGGGATTGTGGCATGTTAGTTAACTTGCTATATGTGCAGGGGAAGGTAGTATCATACCTAGATACCTTTTTGGTTTTGTAATTACAAAAGAAGTATGTAGCATAAATATGTCTCATTTCATTTCTTTGGGTTAAACGAGGACGTCCAACGTTCAAGTTGGGGGGTGTGATTGGCCTCTAATTTTGTATTTTTAAGAGGCCAACTATAGTCCCAATTTTGGTCTTCGACAACTTATAACATCTAAATTGTGGATATTTTATGCTTGTGGTAGTTTTTGTATATTTTCAGGAATTTGCAATATATCGGATGAATTGCTCTAACGGATCCATGTCGACTTCAATTGTCCGGCCAAAGATATTGCATGGCACGGTGAAGCGTCAAGGACATCCCGGATGAGTTTTGGGCAAATGGAAGTAGGCCAAGCAAGTTGCTGTCAAGGAAGAAAGTTTTATGCAGGCTTGTACCGGTCCACTGAACCGTCGTGGACCGGTCCAAGCAATTGAAGGAAATGAAGACTCTCGGGAAGTTGGCTAAAGAAAATGAAGACTTCGGGCTTGTACCGGTCCACTGAACCGTCGTGGACCGGTCCAAGGTTTTGGAATTTTTTTAGCTCTCTGGAAAAATACCCGAGAATATGAGTTGTAGAAGCTTGTCCCGGTCCACTGAACCGTCGTGGACCGTTACAAGGCAGAAAAACCAGCAATTTTATTTTCTGATTTTTTGGAGTTTAGGGGCAATTTTGTCCATCTTTTTTAATGATTTTGTAAGGACATATAAATAGGGAGCCACGATTTTTGGCTCATCTATGCTTCATTACACTTAATCTAGGGTAAGTTCTAAATATCTAAGTTTTGTTTTCTCTAACTTCTCTCTACCCTTCTTCCTCATTTGCATTTGTTCCCCCTTCAAATTAGGTAACTTGTGTTGTGCTTCAAGTCTTTTGTTCTTGCTTAAGTATGGAGGTAAGTAGATTCCCTCTCTTCCCATGTAATTTTTATCTTTAGTTGTTAACAAATATTTTTCTCTAATTTTTTTAATCTTCTCTTTTGGAAATTTATTAAGACTTAAGCTTGTTTTTAATCATGTCTTCTTCATGTATTCCTAAGAAAATTATCTAGTTGTTCACAAGTAATTCTTCCTCAAGTTTTTGAAGCTTGTCTTTTGAGAATTTGTTAAAATTTAAGCTTGATCCTAAGCTTGTTCTCCTTGTTAATCTTGAAGAAAATTATATAGTTGTTACTTAGATTTTCATGACTTATTTAGGAATGATTCTCATAATTAGTTATAATTTGACTATGTGTGAGTAGTGATAGGTATAGTCTTAGTTATAGGGTAGTTATTGGTTTACGTTTAATTATGAACTTCTATTTTGTAGGATATAATTTGGTTGAGTTTGGAAAATAACTTAATATTTATTCAAGGCTTAGGGTTGTTAATCTCATTGATCATGTGTCGACAATTTAATTTGGCACCCATGATGCTTTGAGCGATGGCATTCTAGGTGTTTGATAAATTGTCACAAAGAAGTCATTTTCCTAACAAAGCCTAAATTCTATCCCCTTTGAATACTAATAGAATTATCTTCCAAACGATGGCCTGGACTTGGTCTAGTTTGCGCAAATGAAATTCATGATTATCTTAAGTCAATACTAGTCTATAACTATTGACTTAACCTCCCTTTAAATTCTAAGTCTTTTAACTTAACGTGACAATAATTTAGAAATCAATCTAAAATCCAAGGCTAGCGTCCTACCGCTAAATCATCTAAATGATTTAACTCGAAACTTAACAACCACATACCGTTCTCTGTGGATACAATCCCGTACTTATCGGGTACTATGATAGCTGCGACATAGCCCTACGCTTTGGGTTTTTGTTGTCAAACGGAAGGTACTTCCGGAGCAAAGCACCAATCCTCCTACGTGATATTCATTCACTCGTCTTCAACCTCCAAATACACTCCGCTGCAACTCTTTAGAAAAGTCAAACTTCTGTACGATATTCATAGTTCCTTTTCAATTTCGGTTATTCAGAGTTTGTATTATCTCAACCATAGTTCGTCTGACCGGTTGATGTAAGTGCGACACACATCGAAACACCGATTGTATCCTGGGAATCGAACGTCGAAACAACCTCTTGCACTTCGGTGGAGGCAGTGAATTCGATTTAAGGCCATTGTGTTCAACACAGGCCTTCAGTGCATTCTTGTATTAACGTTTTACTGATCTACGTTTTCTGCAGATTTTTTAACTTACATTCTGTAGATTCTGGAAATTTACTCAACAATCTTAAATCGAATTCAAACTTTCAGTGCTCATAGAGTTTTCTGCAAAATTATGTCTAACTGCTATTCATTACTATCCCTCATTTTAGATCGGTAATGAAATTCATGTATAAGTTTCAATGATGTTGCATTTCTAATTCGTTATTAGTTCAATATTTTTTTCAATCAGCAACTTCCACAAGCAAGTGTTACTTCTAAATCTGAATTTTTTTTAACTAAATCTTCTTTGCCAATATAATCAAGAATAAGTGTATTTTGTTTTTTGTTTTAGAAAACAAAAAATTCTTATCAGTTTTCTTTGGTGGGAAAGTATAAGACTACAAATTACTGCTTTTGTTTATGGTTTTTTCATTTAATTGTTTTACCATAACATGATATAAAATAGTTCTAAAAATCTATTCATTTACATGATTTAGATCATTATATTTCCATCTGGATAAATTTATTTTATTTCGTGAACTAATTTCAGTTTTTGTTCGAAGGCAATAAATGGCAAACAACTATGAAACTGGAAATAATGTTCCGGCCAACCAGAATGCTCCCTTGGCTACCGATGTTCCGCCGGCCAACATGACTGATACGATCAATATTAGAACTATCTGACGAATTAAGGGATATATGTACACTCACTAATAATGAGAGATCAACAAATGATATCATAAGTTGGAACTGGGACAAAAAAGGTAACTTCAGGGTGGGGGACCTCTATCATTTACTTCGCAATGCTGTGGAAAACCAACCCATCATGGGGACTGACTCCCTATGGCATAAATGGTTCCCACCTAGAATCGCTTGGTTTGTTTGGCTTGCTATCCAGAAATCAATTCTGGAAATCAGCACATTACAAGCACGGGGAATTAATACAGCACAAACACAATGTTATCTCTGTGATTCTCACGCAGAAGAATGCAACCACTTACTCATTACCTGCACAACGAGCTGGAAAATCTGGTCTGAGGTGTTGGGCTGGTGGTCGTTAGTATGGGCAACTCCACCTGATCTCATGACTTGTAAGGAATGGTGGTGGAATTGTGGATACAGGGGACTGCAAAGGATAGTTTGGCGATTAACCCTCATGGCGACGGCATGGCATATCTGGACAGCTAGGAACGCCAAGTGCTTCAGACAGGAGGAGGTGAGCATCAGCAAAATCTGTGAAAAAACGAAGTTGTCAATTGCGCTATGGACTAAAACAAATCTTCCAGATCTGAACTTAAGCTTATCTCAAATTATTTCCAACTGGGCTGCTTTCTTGGATGCAATCGTGGATCTACAAAAAAGAAGGAGGTTGAAAAGGCGAAATCAATTTCATGTTATTATCTCAGCTGATTGAATCATAGTGGGTTTCTTCTACAAACTTGGAGACTTATGGAACTCACCTGATTAATCTGCAATCGATCCTCAGAGCCAAGGCACCATTGTGAGTTTTCTCCTGTTTCTCGGTTCTTTTGTGGGGATCCAACTCCATCCTCTTTGAATTCCCCAAGATGCAAGGCCAGGAGCTGGGTTGTCTCTTTCCATCTAGTGATCGAAGGTGGCGGTGCAGAGATCTATATTTTGTCTGCGCGAGGGGGCTGTGGGTGTCTCCAAATCTTCAATTCGTTGTTCCAGATGGGTTTGCGACAGAATCTAACCAGTAAGAGGAGACCGTGTAGATTCTGCGAAGGAGGATTTTGGGTGGGTGGTCTCGATTAGCTGGTTCTAGCCAGATCTATTCTGGTCGTGGGTTTAGAGATCAGGTTCATAGAAGGATGAAGTTGGCTATTCAATGGATCTGGGTGGAATATCAGATAGTCCAGTTCAGAGGGGAGGTGGTGCACAACTGTCATGGTGTTTGTTGACAATTTTTATCCTGTTGGCAGTTTTTTTGTAAATAGTTGTTGTATTTATTGTTTTTATAAAATAAATTTTTCTGCTCTTCAAAAAAAAATTGATTATTTCATAAAAATATATTTTCCTCAAAATTTCCCCAAACCGGTAGGCAAACCGGTGCCAAGCCGGTACACCGCCCGGCATCCCGGCTGTCATGCCGGTTAGTTCAATTTTTCTGTTTTTGTGACAACCAACCCTACTGCCCTATTTTGACCAAAACCGGTACCATAACCGGTACCATAACCGGTGTACCGCCCGGCATGCCGGTTACTACAAATTTTCGTTTTTGACAAACACTAAGGTTACTGGGCAAAATCCTTAAGGCCGGTACGCGACCGGCATGCCGCCCGGTATACCGGTTGCATATCGGTCAGTGCAGATTTGTAGCAGATCGAAAATCTGCTTAATCCAACTTCGGTTTTTCTTAATCTTTTCACTCTAATCTCGATTTTTGGGCTCCAAAACACCAAAACAATTGTACCAACATGTATTACTAGATCCCCCTTGAATCACACTTGAGTTTGGGTTTTAAAAACAAAGATTAAATCATTCAAAAGATGATTTTTACAAAAGGGGATCTACTAATCTGCCCTTAATCGAGATTAGTAGAAAAACTCAGATCTGGACCAAACTAAGCACGAAATTAAAAATTAAAAACCATAGCTATTACCTTTAGAGTGTTGGCTACAAACTTTGAGAAGAATTCAACTCCAAAAGACTTGATCTACCACCTTGATTTGAATATTTCTTCCAACCACTCTCTCTAAACTCTCTCTAATTGCCTCTATAGTTGTATCTAAGAATCCTAATGGGGAGTAAGGCTCCTTAAATACTTCCTAAATCAGGTTTTAGTGTTCTTTACTAAATTACCCTTCACTAAAAGGGTGATTTCCCCTTGCATGCCTTCTTTCATATAATATATATACATTATAATAAAAGGGTATTTTTAATTTAGTACAAAATCTCATAAATCCCTCTTTCTTTCATTAATATTTTTAACCACTTAAATATATATATTACTCATCCCCTATTTTTAATAAAATAGGTTAATACTATTTTTAAATATTAAAAATTAGGTACGGGTATTACAACTCTCCCCCACCTAGAAAATTTCGTCCTCGAAATTAGATTACGCACCTGATACGAATAGGTGAGGATACTTAGTCCTCATGGCACCTTCGCCCTCCCAAGTGGCTTCTTCCAAGCCATGGTGTCTTCACAACGCCTTCACCCAAATAATCTTCTTGGAGCACAAGACTTGATCTTTCCTGTCGATGATCCTCACAGGTTCTTCGGCATAAGATAGGTCTTCTTGCACCTCCAACTCCGCGGTATTTAGCACATGCGAAGGGTCCGCAATGTACTTTCGCAAGTTAGAGTGGTCCTACATATCTAGGAGCCAACTTCCCCTTGCCTTTGAACCGAACTACGCCCTTCCAAGGCGATACTCGCAGAAAAACTATATAATCAACCTCAAACTCCAAATCCCGGCGGCGATTGTCAGCATAACTCTTCTACCGACTCTGAGAAATCCGCAACCACTCTCGAATCAGCTTAACACCATCAGAAGATAGCTGAATCAACTCTGTCCCCAATAACTGCCTCTCTCCAACCTCGCTCCAACAAAGAGGAGTACGACAACGTCTCCCATATAGAGCCTCATACAGTGCCATCCCAATACTGGACTGAAAGCTATTGTTGTATGCAAACTCCACTAACGGAAGATAATCATCCCAAGCACCCTGAAAATCCAGCACACATCCCCGCAACATGTCCTCCAATGTCTGAATAGTCCTATCTGACTGACCATCGGTCTGTGGATGAAAAGCAGTACTGAACTTCAGAGAAGTCTCCAAAGCAGACTGTAAGCTGTGCCAGAAACGAGAAGTGAACTTCGGATCCATGTCACTGACAATAGAAACAAGTACTCCATGCAATCTGATAATCTCAGCAATATACAGTTTAGCATATCTGTCGGTAGTATAAGTCACTCGGACTGGAAGAAAATGAGCAGACTTCGTAAGTCGATCAACCACTACCCAGATAGAATGAAATCCTCGACTGCACCTTGGCAAACCAACAACAAAATCCATAGTGACGTGCTCCCACTTCCACTCAGGTATCGGTAGATTCTGCAACAACCCTGCAGGTCGCTGATGCTCTATCTTCACCTGCTGGCAAGTCAAGCACTTTGCCAAAAACTCAGCCACATCATTCTTTATACCTCTCCAAAAAATATTTTCCCGAAGGTTACGATATAATTTGTTACCTCCCGGATGCATAGCATAAGCAGAACTGTGACCCTCCTCTAAGATACTGCGCCTCAACTCTGGGTCATTAGGAACACACATACGTGTCTCGAATAGAAGCATGCCATCATTGCCAAACCTGAACTCACCTCCCAAACCTTCTGCCACTGACTTCCTCTTGGATACCAGAAACTCATCCAGATCTTGCCCTGCTCCAATCTGATCTATATAAGTAGGTCGGATAGAAAAACGAGCCAAAAGAGCATCTTCCGAATTTACCTCAAACACAGCCTTCATCTTCTTCATCTCACAAAAATGCTCAATACGAGCACAACGCAAACAAGACAAGCTCCCTGCCGACTTATGGCTCAAAGCATCCGCAACCACATTCGCCTTTCCTGGATGATAATGAATAGAGCAATCATAGTCTTTGATTAACTCCATCCATCGCCGCTGTCTCAAGTTGAGCTCCTTCTGAGAAAATAGATACTTCAAACTCTGGTGATCAGAAAAGATCTCACAAGTGACTCCATACAAATAATGACGCCACTGTTTCAAAGCAAAAACCACTGCCGCTAGCTCAAGGTCATGAACTGGATAATTTAGCTCATTGGGCTTCAACTAACGAGAAGCATGCCCCTCTGCATCAACACACAGCCCAATCCACGCAAAGAAGCATCAGTATAGATCACCATATCATGGGTGCCATCAGGAACTGATAAAACAGGAGCAGACACCAACTTCTCCTTCAAAGATCTGAAGCTCGTCTCACAATCATCTGACCATATAAACTTCGCATTCTTGCGAATCAGCTTTGTCATCGGCAAAGCAATAGAAGAAAACCCCGGAATAAACCGACAGTAATAGCTGGCTAACCCTAGAAAACTGCGAATCTCTGTCACAGTAGTTGGTCTCTCCCAACTCACAACTGCCTCCACCTTCTTTGGATCCACACGAATCCCCTCTCTAGAAATAATATGGCCCAAGAATACAACTTCCTGAAGCCAAAACTCACATTTGCTGAATTTTCCATACAATTTCTTATCCCTCAGAGTCTGCAATACCAACCTCAAGTGATGCTGATAGTCTTCCTCATTCTTAGAATATATCAAGATGTCATCAATGAACACAACCACAAATGAATCCAAATAGGGTTGAAAAACCCTGTTCATAAGATCCATAAACATAGCTGGAGCATTTGTAAGGCCAAATGGCATTACTAGAAATTCGAAGTGCCCATAACGAGTCCTGAAAGCAGACTTGGGTACATCATCATCCCTGATCTTCAACTGATGATACCTGGATCTCAAATCGATCTTTGAAAAGACCGAAGCTCCCTGTAACTGATCAAACAAGTCATCAATATGAGGAAGAGGATACTTGTTTCTCACAGTCACCTTATTAAGCTGTCGGTAGTCTATGCACATTCGCATAGATCCATCCTTCTTCTTCACAAATAAAACAGGAGCACTCCAAGGCGAAATACTGGGTCTGATAAAACCCTTATCAAGGTATTCTTTCAGCTAAATCTTCAATTCCATCAACTCTGCTGGTGCCATCCGATAAGGAGCTATAGAAATAGGGCTTGCTCCAGGAACAAGCTCAATGGTAAACTCTATCTCCCGGTCAGGCACAATACCTCACATCTCATCTGGAAATACATCAGTAAACTCCCTCACCACAGGAATATCTGAAATACTAACTTCCGACTTCCGGTCTTCAATAATGTAGGCTAAATAGTCTTGGCACCCTTTACTCAAAAGTGACCTAGCACGAATGCTAGAAATGATGCAAGATCTGCCTACCATTCTGTCACCCCAAATCTTTATGTTCCCCTCATCCGGAATAATAAAAACAACTTGTTTAGCCAAACAATCAATCACTGCATGGTGTGCTGACAAGAAGTCCATGCCCAGAATGACATCAAAATCTGTCATCATCAAAGGCACTAAATCCGCTGAACGACGCCTACCCTCAACCTCCAAAGCACAATCAGGATAATAGATTTTCACTTCAATGGTCTCCCCCATAGGTGTAGATATAGCCAAAGTGTGAGGTAAAGCCGCTGAAGGCTTGTTAAGCATACGGCTAAATGACTCCGATATAAAAGAATGAGTAGACCCAGAATCAATAAGAACTCTAGCATAGTAGCCTGATATAAGAAAAGTACCTGCAACCACCTCAGGTGTTGCCTCAGCCTCCTGCCGAGTAATAGCAAAGACACGGCCAGGCCTCATCTGGCTACCAGCACTGGCAGCCGCTCCACCAGAAGAACCCATTGCTGTAGAAGGTGATGACTCACGCGACTTAGGACACTGTGGAGATTTGTGTCCCCACTCTCCGCAATTGAAGCACTTGAATCTGGAACCACCATCTCTAGGACCCGGGCAATCCCTCTGAATATGCCCAACTTCACCACAAGAAAAACATTTGCGATCATCACTCGGAGCACTGCCCACTGACTGGCCTCCCCGATTCTGACTTCCTTCTTTCCTTCCCCAACTTTTCTGCGACTTCGAGCCACCATTGCTCTTCTTGAATGGGGGTTTATTCACCCCAGGCTTGAAGCTTCCTCCAGAACTAGAGGACTTACCCTGCCATCCTCCACCAGAATTGTTCCTCTTGGAATGCTGCTCAGACAAGATCTACACATCCCTACCGATACGCCAGGCCATATCAACAAGATCAGCATAGTCTCTCTCTTTGAAAGAGGTCAATCTCGTAGCCACTCTAGTATTCAGGCCATGCCTGAAGCGCTGACATCTGTCTGCATCTGTCGGAATCAACTGAACTGCGAAGCGAGACAAGGCAGCAAACTTCGCCTCATACTCTGAAACTGTCATTGAACCCTGCCTGAGATAAAGAAAGGCATTCTGCTGATCCAAATGGTAAGTGGCTGGACAGTACTGATCATTGAAGCCCTTTACAAATAGATCCCAAGTAACAACTCGAGGGGGAACAGCAGCCTCCCCTTCCACTGGCGTAGTCATCTGCCTCTGATATGCCTCCCAATAGAATAGGGCCTCGCCCTTTAAATTGAAAGTGGCCAAGTCCACCTTCTCAGCATCAGGAACTCTCAAAGTAGAGAAAACATGCTTTACCCCATGCAGCCATTTTTCTGCAACACCAGGGGCCACAGAACCATCAAACTCAGAAGTGCACATACGGCGGAATCTGTCAAGAATACCTGTGGCAACTGCCTCAGCTCGCTGTGCAGTCTGCCACTGCATAAATGCCACCTGATTTTTCAGAAACTGGGCCATTGCGGCCTCAACTCTCTCAGCATTGGTCATAACTGGATGATTAACTGGTGCGTGGGGCTGATTAACTTCCCCATTAGCAGGACCAGTAGAAGCAACATCTTCCATATTTTCCATCACAATCCTTATTCATCAAACATTACACATACAATAAGCACATATCTCATATCATCTAATCAACTAGGCACAAATATCAAGCAAAGAATTGCACAATCAACAATCTGACACCTAAGGTTCATTGCCATTGTCCACCTATACACCGTTCTAGACACAGGATTCCAGTACAATTGTGCTTTTCCAACTGGCTTTCCAAGACTTCTTAGTTGAAAACGCGTTGAGCAGGCGCCCTTTCAAATAAGATTTCAAGACAGTCAATTGAGTGTCCAGGTAACACACACAACGATTTTCGGAAGAGTAATACAAACCGACTCAACCTATCACTCACCTCAAGAGACTCAACATCCTATGTCACACTTGTTCCGAGGATCTTAAAACCTAGAGCTCTGATACCAAGCTGTAACGACCCGTCCCGAATTAATAGGAAAAATTATAATCCGGCTACGAATCGTCACATTTAAAATACTGACAAGGCTACTTGATCTTTCTTTTGCAAAACACCATAAATTGTTTTCTTTATTCTAAATAAAACTACATAGGGGAATAGAAGGATAATAATATAAAATCTCCAACCACAAAACTGCTACCAAATGTGACAATCTAAGAGAGAGAAAATGACCCAGAACAAGGTTCCAATAAAAACTAATAGTCTACTGCAAAGGAAAACTAGTAGACTGAAATATAAAATCTCTCAATCCTCATCCTACACTGGTAGAGGAAAAGAAGTGCTAATAGCTGCTACTGAAAAAGGGACTCATGCTGAAAAGATTTTGAATAACTGGCAATGAACCGCTAAGCCTCCTTACCTGGATAAAATGCCACAACACAAAGCAGGCAACAATATCCAGGAGTGTCAGATTCACAAACTATATAGAAAAGAGATTTATATGTTACAACAGTAAAAGAGAACGAAGGGGTTGTGCCTCTCCCCGCAAGTAGTCCAAACAAGAAATAAACGAAAGGGGTTGTGCCTCTCCCCGCAAGCAGTCCAAACAACAAAGTAAGTACAACAATGCATATGTATGACATGCGTCTTTTTAATATCTTTGGAAGCTTCCGTCATCATCATCAAACACAAGACTATGAAGGACATCCCGCTCCACTATCCAATCATCATCAACCGTCAATAAGGCTATGGAGGACATCCCGCTCCACTAGCTAACATTAAGTCATCAATAGATAAGACTATGGAGGACATCCTGCTCCACTAGCCAACTTCATCATTCATCATTAAACAAGGCTATGGAGGACATCCCGCTCCACTAGCCAACATCGTTGTGCATTTACATGTAAAGTTATGCATGCACCATGAATGACATAAATCTCATCTTGCTTTATCATCATATCACATCATCATGAACATATGCTCATTGGATATCAACCATCAACAGTCACCACATCTTACAGATTCTTTAAACACAAAAATGTGACTATACTTGCATATGTTCATCTACAACAGTTATGTCATTTTTCCATCATCATAACCATCAAGATAGGATTAGAATTATGCTTGAATTCAGTATCAAATAAAGAGGATACCACAACATCATTATCATCGATTAAAGCCACCAAGAAAATCACGCCATCATAATGTCGAACATACTATTTCAAGAGTGTGGAAACGTAATTCTAAGCATGCGATCATCTGTAATTTGAACAACAAGTAGCATGATATCTAACCATGTCATTTTCAGCCATCATATGATTCAAGTAAAAACATGTGATTCCAGGCTCCAAAACAAACAATAAGTAGAACATGTAAGCATTCATCGACAAACATGCTTAACAGTTAACAAAGACCACATCTAGCATGTAAACATGTAAATCTAACAATTCTATAAAAGTAAGTAATCTACACACTCACCAAAGTAAGCGAGTGTAGCAAGCAAATCTAGCCGTTTTCCCTAGAACACTCCGGTTGGTCTCCTGTTAGCATATACATGTGTATGAGGATTTTCGTAATTAAATAACATTTACTAGATGGCTTAAATATTATTTTCCACCCTCCTTAAATCTCTGCGATTTCTGAAAAACCCTTAAAATATGTTTAACATCATTTTAAAATTGATTATTTCATAAAAATATATTTTCCTCCAAATTTCCCCAAACCGGTAGGCAAACCGGTGCCAAGCCGGTACACCGCCCGGCATGCCGGTTAGTTCAATTTTTCTGTTTTTGTGACAATCAACCCTACTGCCCTATTTTGACCAAAACCGGTACGATAACCGATACCATAACCGGCATGCCGGTTACTACAAATTTTCGTTCTTGACAAACACTAAGGTTACTGGGCAAAATCCTTAAGGACGGTACGCGACCGGCATGCCGCCCGGCATACCGGTTGCATACCGGTCAGTGCAGATTTGCAGCAGATCGAAAATCTGCTTAATCCAACTTCGGTTTTTCTTAATCTTTTCACTCTGATCTCGATTTTTGGGCTCCAAAACACCAAAACAATTGTACCAACATGTATTACTAGATCCCCCTTGAATCACACTTGAGTTTGGGTTTTAAAAACAAAGATTAAATCATTCAAAACTTGATTTTTACAAAAGGGGATCTACTAATCTTCCCTTAATCGGGATTAGTAGAAAAACTCAGATCTGGAACAAACTAAGCACGAAATTAAAAATTAAAAACCATATCTATTACCTTTAGAGTGTTGGCTACAAACTTTGAGAAGAATTCAACTCCAAAAGACTTGATCTACCACCTTAATTTGAAGATTTCTTCCAACCACTCTCTCTAAACTCTCTCTAATTGCCTCTATAGTTGTATCTAAGAACCCTAATGGGGAGTAAGGCTCCTTAAATACTCCCTAAATCAGGTTTTAGTATTCTTTACTAAATTACCCTTCACTAAAAGGGTGATTTCCCCTTGCATGTCATCTTTCATATAATATATATACATTATAATAAAAGGGTATTTTTAATTTAGTACAAAATCTCATAAATCCCTCTTTCTTTCATTAATATTTTTAACCACTTAAATATATATATTACTCATCCCCTATTTTTAATAAAATAGGTTAATACTATTTTTAAATATTAAAAATTAGGTACGGGTATTACACTAACCTCAAAACTTCGAGGGATGAAGAAACAATGGTGCCTCATGCGTAGATCGGGCCGTTGGGAGCGAGGTTTCTTCTTTGTACTTCTTGATCCGGGCACATTTGAGCCTTGGAACGCAAGCTCCAAGCTTGAGCAACAATGGTGGTTTAAGAGAGAGAAAGAGGAGAGGGGAGAGAGAGGTAGAAGATGGTTGCAAATGGGTAAAATCGGGCTCCCAAACATATATATAGCCCCTTAGATGAAAAGACAAAAAATGCCCTTAATGAGGTCTTCCGAACAGCCTCTGCACCGGTGCACAGCCCCTCTGCACCGGTGCAAACCCACTCTGCACCGGTGCAAACCTCAGTTGCACCGATGCAACGGCTCCAAAAACTGAGCAGAAGGTTTACACAATACTCTGCACCGGTGCACGCCAACTTTGCATCCTTGTAACTGTTCTAACAAGACGAGCAGTAAATTCAGAACCTCCCTGCACCGGTGCAACTGCTCCAGAACTGAACAGAAGCACCAAAAGTCCTCCTGCACCGGTGCACACTCATCCTGCACCGGTGCAACTGCACCAAAACTGAAAAAAATTAAAAGCAAGGGTACGAAGGCAGATGACTATGCCAGTGGAAGGGGAGGTTGATGTTCCCCCTCGGTTTTTACCTGGGAGGTCTTTGTAAAGGGCTTCAATGATCAGTACTGTCCAGTCACTTACCATTTGGATCAGCAGAATGCCTTTCTCTATCTCAGGCAGGGTTCTATGTCGATTTCAGAGTATGAGGCAAAGTTTGCTGCTTTGTCTCGTTTTGCAGTTCAGTTGATTCCGACAGATGCAGATAGATGTCAGCGCTTCAGGCATGGCCTGAATTCTAGTGTGGCTACGAGATTGACCTCTTTCAGGGAGAGGGACTATGCCGACCTTGTTGATATGGCTCGGCGTATTGGCAGGGATGTAGATTTGTTGAATGAACAGCGTTCGAAGAAAAATAATTCTGGTGGAGGACGGCATGGTAAGTCCTCTAGTTCTCGAGGAAGCTTCAAACCTGGGGTGAATAAACCCCCATTCAAGAAGAGCAATGGTGGCTCTAAGTCGCAGGAAAGTTGGGGAAATAAAAAAGGAAGTCAGAATCGGGGAGGCCAGTTAGTGGGTAGTGCTCCGAGTGGTGATCACAAATGTTTTTCTTGTGGTGAAGTTGGGCATATTCAGAGGGATTGCCCGGGTCCTAGAGATGGTGATTCCAGATTCAAGTGCTACAATTGGGGGGAGTGGGGACACAAATCTCCATAGTGTCCTAAGCCACGTGAGTCGGCACCTTCGGCAGCAATGGGTTCTTCCGGTGGAGCGGCTGCCAGTGCTTGTAGCGAAATGAGGCCTGGCCGTGTCTTTGCTATTACCCGCCAGGAGACTGAGGCAACACCTGAGGTGGTTGCAGGTACTTTTCTTATATCAGGATATTATGCTAGAGTTCTTATTGATTATGGGTCTACTCATTCTTTTGTATCAGAGTCATTTAGCCGTATGCTTCATAAGCCTTCAGCGGCTCTACCGTACACTTAGGCTATATCTACACCTATGGGGGAGACCATTGAGGTGAATATCTATTGTCCTGATTGTGCTTTGGAGGTTGAGGGTAGACGTCTTTCAGCGGATTTAGTGCCTTTGTTGATGATAGATTTTGATGTCATTCTGGGAATGGACTTCTTGTCAGCACACCATGCAGTGGTTGATTGTTTGGCTAAACAAGTTGTTTTTATTATTCCGTATGAGGGGAACATAAAAATTTGGGGTGACAGAATGGTGGGCAGATCTTGCATCATTTCTAGCATTCATGCTAGGTCACTTTTGAGTAAAGGATGCCAAGGCTATTTAGCCTACATTATTGAAGATCGGAAGTCGGAGGTTAGTGTTTCAGATATTTCTGTGGTGAGGGAGTTTACCATTGAGCTTGTTCCTGGAGCAAACCCTATTTCTATAGCTCCTTATCGGATGGCACCAGCAGAGTTGCTGGAATTGAAGATTCAGTTGAAAGAATACCTTGAAAAGGGTTTTATTAGACCCAGTACTTCACCGTTGGGTGCTCCTGTATTATTTGTGAGGAAGAAAGATGAATCTATACGAATGTGCATAGACTACCGGCAGCTTAATAAGGTAACTGTGAAAAACAAGTATCCTCTTCCTCGTATTGATGACTTGTTTGATCAGTTGCAGGGAGCTTCGGTCTTTTCGAAAATCGATTTGAGATCCGGGTATCATCAGTTTAAGATCAGGGATGATGATGTACCCAAGTCTGCTTTCAGAACTCGTTATAGGCACTTCGAGTTTCTAGTGATGCCATTCGGTCTTACTAATGCTCCAGCGGTATTCATGGATCTCATGAATAGAGTTTTCCAACCGTACTTGGATTCATTTGTGGTCGTATTTATTGACTACATTCTGATATATTCTAAGAGCGAAGAAGACCATCAGCGGCATCTGAGATTGGTGTTACAGGTTTTGCGAGAGAAGAAGCTATATGGAAAATTCAGAAAATGCGAGTTTTGGCTTCAGGAAGTTGTATTCTTGGGCCATATTATTTCTAGAGAGGGGATTCGTA
>NMUG010001705.1:0-17300 GCA_002855965.1 Monotropa hypopitys | reverse complement strand
GAAAAAATAAGCCAGTAGATAAATCAAAGTACGAAAAGAGAAGTAGGTACCCAAAATTCCATTCTCCACAAATATAAGGTCCAATATAGAGATTTATGAAGTGAATGCTACACAAAATAGAATTAAGAAAATGAAGATCTAACGAAAACAATATTGCCAGTGGAAGGTTCATGTACATTCCAAAACACATAGGTATCTACATCATCTAAACCTTCATTTTAACCACCAAAATAAGATGTACTGATTGACACACGATTTTGTGTTTTGATGTGTCAATTTCCTTCCTATTTTGCTATCATTGTTGTTATTTATTTCCTTTTAAGTACATATGCATTTTAATCTAGTTTTATAGTCTATGAATGTTTTTCAGGTCATTTGGTATTCTACGGTCGCGTTTGAATGCCCACGGGACCTCTCGAACCTCGAGCAAGCACCCGACCATGGCCCGAAGCAACAAGGAATCAATTTTAGAGTTTTTTTAGGCAAGAGACCGGTCTCCCATACCTCCGAGAACCGGTCCCTCAAATCCAGTGAGAAAATGGTGCCCGGAGACCAGTCTCCCGTACGTCCGGGGACCGGTCTCTTGTATCGTTTTCTGCATTTTTAGACCCTCATTAAGGGTATTTTGGTCCATAGACTTTAAGGAGTATATATATCCATGTGTACTACGAACTAAACATATCTTAACTTCATTTTATGTTTTGTATTAGGGTTTGGAGGTGGAGAACTTCTCTCTCTACCTCCCTTCTTCTTCTTTCTTCTCTAGCTCAACTTCCATGGCACTTATGTAAGTTTTTCCTTCATTAATATTGTAGGTATTGCTCTCCTCTTTTTCCTTATGTATTTTATTTTACGCTCTATGTTTAGTAAATTCGTTTCCCCTCTTTGCATGTTTAATTTTAAGCTTTCTCTTTGCATTACTATGGAGTTTGTAGTGGTTATGGAGGGCTAGCCTCTTTGGTTTGGTCATAGAGTGACTAGCACTCTTTGACCCAGGCTAGACTTGACTTCCCTTTAATTTGTGCTTGAATGATGTGGATTTTGGGTATCTTGTGTTCTTAGTTTAGGTCTTGATGTGGTGGTGTTATCATCTTGATTGCGGCCATTAACATGGTCCATGCAATGCTTGGTGCGATGTCCCGCCAAGTGCTCGATGAAATGCACCGACGAACTAAGCCACTTAGAATCCACTATTCTTGAGATTGTTTGATGTCTTGAGGTTGTATTGGAGCTTGGAGTATGTGGTTCCCTAATTTAGGTCTAAATCGGGGGTTGTTATCTATTCGATGGAGTGTCGTCAATAACCTTGACACACTCTATACCTTAGCTATGTCACTCCCGGTGTTAGATGAATTGCCCATTGAGAACCGAATCCTTGCTCATGTATTATTTCTTGACTCTCATGGATTCAGTCCTATCATAGGTTAGGTGTTAGTTTCTCTCATGACCAATCCACCTAGTTTACTTAGTTCTCATCCATTTAGCTTAGGTCCTAGTTTCTATGTTCAAAATCAAAATCAATACAAGGGTAGCGTCCTTCCGCCATCGCGTGCAAAACCAAACCTCTTAACCTAGCAAATCCCATGGACTCTATCAACTCTTTATGGATCAATCTCGAACTTATCGCTCTATTAATTAGAGTAGTATCTTCGTGTTTTATAAATTATTAATGCCTAGTCCCCGGGACCCGTTTCTGACGACGCGGGTTCTGCGCTAGCATTTTGCCGCCATTGCCGGGGACTTGTAGTTGAGCCTAGTTTTTGCTATTTTTGAGGTTTTTTTGCTTCTCTATATCTATCTTTCTCCTTTGTTTACTTTCTACAAAATTCAAAAAAAAATATGTTGACTACCCATGACTTCCAGTGACTATCCCTCGTATGACTATTCTTACCCTTGGGGAGCCATGGAATAACCTCCATTCCCGGAATCTTCTTGTCACGAGTGGCATGTCCACTCTAATTTTTATGGGGAATATGAGCATTATCATGAATCACCAACCTATGCTTATCCATATATCATGGCTCCACAACACTTTTGTTACTCAGAGCCAACCAATCAAAACCCGGACCAATGGTCCAATGTAGAACCTTATTCATGTGAACCACCAATCTCGGATACTTTGGAGGATACTTTACAACTATTTATCCAAAGTGCCCGTGCTTCTACTAATGAGGCTTCCTATCTTGATGTGGTGGCTCCTCCGGAATCTTATTTTTTGGAGCCACCCACAGAATTCCATGACCATTACTCTCCGGTGGAAACTTATGATTGCCCACCACCACACCTGGATTCTTTGGAGGACACTTTGCAACACTACCTACAAAGTTGCGACAATATTAGGGCCTTATGCACTTCTAGTCTTGTGGATGTTGATGTCCCACCTTTCGAATTGACCCAACCCACCGACTCCTTGGAGGAGACATGTCTTATCTCTGATGAAGTTGCTTTCCTTGAACATTCAGATGTGGGTATATCTCCTTCCATCCTAATGGCCCATGCCTCAATGGGGTTTCTCCCCAAGTTTGATAGTTCCATCCCTCTCACTATTCCCGAAAGCAATACTTCCTATTATTATGATATTAAGAGTGATGAGGAGCTTGAGGTCGATTTTAGGAGTGGAAAGATTGAGGATGTTTGTTGCACTTTGCCCATTGAGCCTACGATGCATTGTATTCCCCAAGAGTCTATGGAGTGTGCCCTTGTTGCACCCATTTTTATGCCAACTCTTGGAGAGTCCACTTTTAGGGATGAGACTTCATTTCCAATTGTTAAAGTGCCCATCTTTTCTTGTGTGCCTCTGCCACCACCACTTGTTCCTATATTAGAAAATTTTGATTTTTTTGGTGTTGACCGACTCCTCCCGAGTCATATTCCATGTTACATCCATATGGTCAATGCTTTGAAAGCCAATTCAAACCGTGGTGGTAGAGTGGTTGATTGTACATTCTTGAAGTGCCTTCAAGTCCCGGTATACTCAAAGTACCTATTCATTTGACTTCGGCGACTTCAATTCTTTCGCCAGGCAGTGGTATGGTTCACTCTTGGGTATGGCCCCCTTTGCCATATAAATGTCATCACCACTTTTGGGGGGTCATCATCCCGATTGTTACCTAGTCTTAGAGGCACAATTATATATTTCTTTTCTTTTAGTTTTATTTCCTTTTCTTTTTTCATTCTTATTATAAAACAAAAACAAAAAAATTAGTTGTTGCATGCTTGGCTTCCATTAGCAAGCAAGTTTTGGACTAATCGGTTGTCTTGTAGTTGTAGTTGGTATTGTATTTTACAGGGTTCTTTGCTTTTTGCTTGACGTTGTGGGCATTGTCGACTACAACTCGAGGTAATGGGTATTGGGTGGTTTCTTTCTCTTTCCACCCTGGAAGTATTCTACTTTCTCCCTCATATTTTTAGTTCTCCTCGTACGAGGATGTGCTCATTTTAAGTTGGGAAAGTGGTGCATTTCCATGCTTTCTATTTGTTTATTTTGTTCTCTTATAGCCCCATCCTAGAGTCTTAAAACATTAAAAAAATTGTGTTGTCGGTCTAGTATAGCCGCCTATCTCTTTTTCCTTTTGAGGTAGGGATAAAAGTATAGCTCGCATTGTCCACGTTACGGACCTGGTTGTTAGTTAGTTGAATAAAATGTGAATTACCTTCTCATGGATTTTGGGATGTTGTGAGTCTTTACTCTATTACATGAGTAGGATTGTGTTGAGCATGTATTGGACTTGTTGGTGTCATCTTAGTTTATTTTGCTAGCTTGTTGGAAATTTGTTTTGGCACCTAGATTTAACCCTTTGCACTTCACAAAAATTTAGGCTTGAGTTGCTTGTGAGTCGCACCTCGATTGTCTTGATGGATTCTTTAGTGGAGACTTATGCCCTAGTGAGCTTAGAGCCATGTGTTTCCTTGGAGTGGTGTCAAATGAACTCTACATTGTCACAAAAATAATCTTACTTATTGTTGATCTCATTATCTTTGACATTGAGCATTGGAAATTCACTATCATTGACATATCTTGCAGTTTTGCATGCATATTTGTTGTTGGACTTAGGAAAGGATTTTAGGCAATTTTTGACATTTTGGGCCAATTTGTTCCTTCTTGCATATTACCCTTGCTTGCCCACTTGAGCCGTCATATGACCCCTTTTTCTTGATTGAACCTTTATTTCCATATTTCATATCTTGAGAATGGGTTGATTCATGTTGGAGATATATTTGGAGAGATAAGGTGGTTTTCTTATATTGTATATTCATTGTTGGTGTACCTCTCCTCCCCTAGAAAAATCATGAAAAAAATGGAAACCAAATAAGTTGGGGGTCACCTATTCATTTGTAATTGATGAGACATGTTGTCTTCACATTGGTGGGATGTATTGGGGTTGAGAAAAAAAATATGGCATAGTTAAAAAGAAAAGAAATTGAGTTGCATTTTAGTTGATGAGAGCCCCAATTTGCCCTCTACACTTGTCCTTTGCCTATTCTCAAGCATTACATTGTTATGCCTTTGCCCGATACATTTCCCCTACCTAATGCATAACCGACGGAAAGTCCTATTTGATCATTGGTACAATAATTACGTGTGCATGTTGATTGCGGACACATTCCTGTTGCTTATCAATTTCTTGTCATGAGATCATACCACCATATTGTGCTTCCTTTTCGTGTTAATTTGTACAGAATATTTTGGCTTTATTATACATATCTTCCGCCCACACATACGAGAGTTAGTTTATGCACCCATGTTTCAAGTCTTATTTTTGAGTACATGACATGGTGATATTTGAAGTCGAGACTCGGTCCAGATTGATTTTTGAGTTGTGTCTTATTTGCAATGAATAGCATTGCCTACACACACATTAGATTTTGGGTTGCCATGACTTACTTTTGCCTTGCTAGCATGTTGAACTTTGTTTGCCCATATGTCTTTTTGAGGATCCATTTTCCTTTCTTTTGTTTGGAGTTTGACTTGATATCTTAGATTCCATGTGATAGTAGTTTACTATGTTTTGTAGGTGATCGTTGCTAAAAGCCCTCAAGACACCTTACTTGTCCTACCGGGGCCACCCGGGTGTTCAAAGGACATATCCCTTCATTTTCCTAGTTGTTATTTCCTTTGTCTGGTCCTAGAGTGAGTTTGCTCGGGACTAGTAAATGATAAGTTGGGGGGAGTGATTGACACACGATTTTGTCTTTTGGTGTGTCAATTTACTTTCTATTTTGCTATCATTGTTGTTATTTGTTTCTTTTTAAGTACATATGCATTTTAATTTTGTTTTCTAGTCTATGAATGTTTTTCAGATCATTTGGTATTCTACGGACACATTTGGATGCGTAAGGGACCTCCCGGGCCTCGAGCAAGCACCCGACCATGGCCCAAAGCAACAAGGAATCAATTTCAGAGTTTTTAGGCAAGAGACCGGTCTCCCGTACCTCCAGGGACCAATCTCTCGTGTCATTTTCTGCATTGTAGACCTTCATTAAGGGTATTTTGGTCCGTAGACTTTAGGGGGTATATATATCCATGTGTACTACGAACTAAATATATTTTAACTTTATTTTATGTTCTGTATTAGGGTTTGGAGGTGGATAGCTTGTCTCTCTATCTCCCTTCTTCTTCTTTCTTCTCTAGCTCAACTTCCATAGCACTTATATAAGTTTTTCCTTCATTAATGTTGTAGGTATTGCTCTCCTCTTTTTCTTTATGTATTTTATTTTATGCTCTATGTTTAGTAAATTCATTTCCCCTCTTTGCATGTTTAATTTCAAGCTTTCTCTTTGCATTTCTATGGAGTTTGTAGTGGTTATGGAGGGCTAGCCTCCTTGGGTTGGTCATGGAGTGACTAGCACTCCTTGACCTAGGCTAGACTTGACTTCCCTTTGATTTGTGCTTGAATGATGTGGATATTGGGTGTCTTGTGTTCTTAGTTTAGGTATTGACATTATAGTTTTATCATCTTGATTATATGTGGCCTAACGTGGTCCACGCAATGCTTGGTGCGATGTCCCGCCAAGTACTCGATGAAATACACCAATGAACTAAGCCACTTAGAATCCACTCTTCTTGAGATTTTTTGATGTCTTGAGGTTGTATTGGAGCTTGGAGTATGTAGTTCCCTAATTTAGGTCTAAATCGGGGGTTGTTATCTATTCGATGAAGTGTCATCAATAACCTTGACACACTATATGCCTTAGCTATGTCACTCCCGGTGTTAGATGAATTGCCCATTGAGAACCGAATCCTTGCTCATGTATTATCTCTTGACTCTCGTGGGGTCAATCCTATCCTAGGTTAGGTGTTAGTTTCTCTCATGACCAATCCACCTAGTTAACTTTGTTCTCGTCCGTTTAGCTTAAGTCCTAGTTTCTATGTTCAAAACCAAAATCAATACAAGGGTAGCGTCCTTCTGCCATCGCGTGCAAAACTAAACCTCTTAACTTAGAAAATCCCTTGGACTCTATCAAGTCTCTGTGGATCGATCTCGAACTTGCTGCTCTACTAGTTAGAGTAGTATCTTCGTGTTTTATAAATTATTAATGCCTAGTGTCCGGGACCCATTTCCGACGACGCGGGTTCCGCGCAAGCATGTACATAAGAATATTTTTGAATTAAAAACTACCTTGAATCTTCTCACTGACTGCATGTCCGATGAATGTCCTGCAAAATAAAATAGAAAGTGAGAATGGAATGATAAGGCATTCCAGAACAAAAATTAGAATCGAGTCAGAACACAAAAAACCACAAAAATGGAACAGAGCAACACAGAATCGAATCAGAACACAAATCAGAACACAAAAAACCCACAATCAGAACACAAGCCTACCATTTCGATTGAAAAAATGCAAATACACAAAAATCATGAACATACGCACACCAGCTCACTGAAAAAAAATTACAAACAGCCAAACCTAAAATTAAACACAGAGCAACACAGACACCACACGCACAGAGAACATACGCACACCACCTCTCCGCGTGTGTTACCAAATTTCCCACCACCCGAATCCCCCTATGCTCCGCAACTGATCTCACCTGGGTAGTGTTATAACATCAAAGAGGACATGAGAAATACGAAAGTAATGACAGATAATGTGTGACAGTAGTGCAATGGGTGGTGGTTATGCATGTCGCTAACAATTGTTCTTTCCAAGCGTAGGAATAGAAACGTCGCGTATAGCACAATAAACTGGTAAATACCAGATCGAATCTACAGGGACTGGAGTTAGAACAATTTTATAAGCTTCGTAAGAGTCAAATTAAATTCCTAAGTTAATGAAAGATTGGGTTTTCAATGATTTGGAAACAACTAGAATTTAACATTTAACAATAATTAAAGAGAGATCGACCTCTTAGGTTTCTTCCCTACCCTCTCCATAGGAATGTGATTCCTCTGATGATAAAAATCATTTGAATGAATTACCAACATCTAGGACTTGTGAATCCCGAGTAATTCCAATCTCGTAGTAGTACTTGTGATTCTAAGCATTAAATGTGCCAACGGATGTTGTCGACATCAAATCAAAGGCCTACAAGTGTACCCGTTCATGAATGTTGGGATCCTAACCAAGTTATATACGTTGGATAGATGTATTTATGCAAAAGTGGAGGAATCGATTGCCATGGATCGGGGAAGGGCTTACTCCCCTTGAATCCGATTCTAGGAGACCAGTTCTCCATAGATCTAATGCAAAACAGGGAAAAGATGAAAGAAAAGTAAAAGACGTCATTGTATAAACTCAAAATAAAGCAAGGTTCCAATGGAGATTAAGAAAAAACTTACAAAACATAGACGCAATCCAGAAAACTATTAAAATATGTCTCTACTACTCCTACAACAACAGCCACCAGTTAAACAATGAACAAAAGTTTCCCTAAGAGCCTCGAAGTTTTTCTTTTATACTCCTAAACCTTCCAATTGACTAAAACACCCTTAATGAGGCTTAATCCTACGCTAAAACCTAATTAAAAATGTTATAACCCGACTTAGAACCCAACTTGCCCAATGATTCTGGCAATCCGTCGAACTCGCAACCGGTTCCGGGATGCGCGGAAACTAGTTGCGGAAGTGTCTGCCCAAAATCTTCTTCAATGCACGGATGATGGGAACCGGTTCCGGTCTCACCGGGAATCGGTTTCGGCAGTGTATGGTCCTCCGTATTCTTGTAAAAACCAGTTGCCAAAGAGGTTCAGTTGCCCTTTGTGGTTTGGGAACCAATTCTGGTCCTCGTGGGAACTGGTTGCGAGAGTAATTGGATGCATCACAAAAAATCATCACAAACCTTCCATTCTTCCTTCAGCTGTGGGAACCGATTCCCATGGGTGGGGAAACCGGTTCCGAGGGTCTCTGAGCTAATTTTCTCGGACTCTTCTTTTGGCCGTTCCTCCAACTCTCGGGTACTCTCAATGACATCCATAGATCCTGCAAAACTTACCACGACATCATGAAAACTCCAAAACATAATTTAGTGCACAAATCAAACGAATAATACACAATTACCATCTTTTATTATTAACGGGGAACATGAGCCATAAAATGAAATGTATAATAAAATTGAGCAATTAAAAATAAAAATCATCCTAAGTCGAGGGAAAGATGGCTACAAATGGCACAATTAAGTGCCAATCACACCCCCAACTTGGACTTTGCTAGTCCCTAGCAAATTTATTTCTAACGCAAACCTAAAAACAAAGAATAGAAAAGGGGATAGTTCCTTAAAACCTTCGGGCAACCCCGGTAGGACGATTGAGGTCTCATGAGGGTTTTTAGCAGTGATAACCCACAAAACACATTTACTTCTACAAAATGAAAACAAGAGTAACCCTTTCATTATCAGAAAAAGTAAAGTGTTCCAAATTCATTCAGTTTGTTGTGAAATTAAGATGATTCCCGTTGTCCTAAGTGTTGAGCAATCGTACCAATTCAGTTGAGCCTCGATTCCAAACTTCTCCAGTTGGTCTCTCATGAACAAAACGCTCTATAGTGACTATGTGGCTGAGGGTTAGGAACCATCCTCGGAATGCCAAAGGAGGGATTATCGCAGCAATAGAATAGTAGATATGAATTGATTTGCAGTGTATTGCTAACAACAAATCATTGTAACTATGCACATTCCATGATAAATATTGCAATCACATATGAAACGGGAATCCATTGAAAATTAAAAAGGGCTTTTAAGCTTATAATGTCATATGGTGGGATAAGATAATACAAAACAATGGATGATGTTAAACATGTAAAGCTAGGACAATCTACTCTACCGTCATCTGACCCTCACGACATATATGACACTGGACATATAAAAATAAAAGTACAACCCGTAAAATAAAATAAAATGACTCAAAGATCCTCGGGGTCGTCGGAGGCCACATATTCACTCCCAAACTCCTCAGGTATAGGTGGTATCTCCTCCATCCTCTCTCCTTCCTCCATCCTCTACAATCTTGCCTCGACATGGCTCTCCCATGTCGTCCTCCTAGCAACCTCTGACTCAAAACGGTGTGCCCAGTCAGCCTCCCAGATAGCCCTCCTGGCTCGATCATCCTTCAACTCCCTCTGAATCTATACAAGCAAATCCATCATGCCATTGTCTGAAGTTGTGGTCGTTTGTGTGAAGCGCACTGGTCTGCTGGTAGAGGGTGGAGTGTCAACAATGTGTGTATCTGAAGTGGGCAGCTGGATATCTGTGGCACTAGGAACATCAGTGGTATCAGGCTCATGAATAATAGGCTCGACAGGGGCTGGCACAGGTGCAACGGGTGGACGAACTCTACCTCTCTGCTGACCCTCACTCCTAACAACAGTAGTGTAATGAATGGATCCAAGGGTTAGAGGTGTCAGAATATCTTGGAAGGTGGGATTCACCCCAGCCTTTACACAAAAAGTAGTGATCATGCAGGCGAATGGGAGACTAGCGGTGCTACTGCATTGAACCTAAAATTGGGCTATGTACTTCCAGATAAGGAGGGCTGCATCAAGCACAGCGCTATAGTATAACTCATACAACAAATGTACCACGTCCTCCCGTGGTTTCTTCTCCGTTCCCCTAGGATATAAATTATAATGAATAATCTTATTAAGCAGTGCATAGTGTGTCTCCAGGACTCCCTACGTAAAGTGTCCCTTGGCCCTATAGGTGTCCAAGTCTTCGCATACCTGCTCAGTAAGGTCCACCCCATAGGGTGGAATGTATCATTCTCTCGGGTAAGTAATCTCCTAGGATGTGGGTCTGGTGTAGCTCAAAAATCGTGCAATCGAATCAGGGGTCACTAAAATAACTTTCCCCCAGACCTTGGCCTTCACCGTCTGGTTGGTCTCTATTTGCTGAGGGGTAGAGTAAAATTCCCTAACAAAGGGGGCAATGTATCCCTTCACTGCCTCAAACCATCCCACCAATTTCATATCATACAGACACCTATAGGTCCTCTAAAGAATTGTATCACTAAACCGATATTTAATCGGGATGACATTCGATAGTTTTTTAACCTGTCTCTCACAATGGATGCTCCTAGTCGCACATATGTCCTCCCAATTTCACCTTGGTTGTTTTTTAGAGGAGGAAGGTTGTGAAGAGGAAGCTTCATTAGGCTGAGGTGGTTGCGTGTTTGCAACAGAGTTCGTAGGTGGAGGAGGAGGGTTAGGTTCTAGCATTTCTGTTGCAAATAGGTATAGGAGGATTGGAAATAATTACCATTTCCCTTGTATCTCGCTGAGGTGTTAATGGTTCCCCCTAAGTATTCCTCATACGAGCGTATGTTTTGATACGAGTCATCATTCCAGAAAATCAACTAATTTTTTTTCAAACAGTAGTAATGGGTACCGGTTCCGCTAGGAATGGGAACTGGTTTTGGTGTTGGCTGGGGCTCAGAGAACTCTGGTTTCACTCTCAACACAGGATACCCCAATAGTTCACAAATCCAACAACTCAGGTATACAATACTCACACAAAAACATCACAACCTTGTAACTCACGCAGACAATAACCTCCAAAAACTAATTAAAACCCAACCTTATATCTCCCACAGACAATGACCTCCAAATTCAATTTAATTTAGAATTCAAAACAAAGCAGAAACTTACCCCAAATGCTGCCTCACACTCTGCAATCGATTAAATTCCTACCCCAAAATTATTATCCAATTGTTACTTGAACTCCACAAAATGAAACCCGTGAGAAGTTGTAGATGAGCTGACGAAGGTTAGGGTTTAGGTTGGATCGAGAGATGGGAAGAGATAGGTTGTTGTGTGAGTGGTGGCAGGGTGGTATGCTGGTGGTTGTACGGTGGAGAGAGGGCTGAGAAATATAGGAAACTATTGAGAGAGATGAGAGGGAGAGGGATGAGAGAGATCGTGAGGGTAAGAAATCACATAGGAGCTGGAAACCGATTTCAGATAAGGGTTTGGAATTAGAGTTCCCCCCCCCCTTTATATTTTCCTTTTGGGATTTTTGTATGCGCGATCGGTTGCGGAATTATGCACAACCGGTATCGGGGTTTGCTGAAGGGGAACCAGTTTTTGGGTTGGGAAGTGTGGTTTAAAGGCTGGGATCCCGCAACCGGTTTCGGTTGTGATGGCAACCGGTTGCGAAGGTGACTGGCTGGTTTTCATTTTTTCTCCAATGATCACCAAAAATTCTCAACACCCATCGTAAGTCCAACCATCACCGAGAATGAGCTAGCACCCTTTCCCGACACCTGAGGATACTTACCCCAATTTTGTGGCTCTCCTAAGGGTTTATTCAAAGAAGAGAATGACCCAAAAACAAAATAAAAGATGTGACTCAGCTCAAAATGGGACAAGGGTTTTGTATAACGAAACATAAACTTTTCTGGGTTTAAGTATGCCAAAGAATGTCTTTAATCATGTAATTCAGAATTCTCGAACATATATGAACGAAAAATCAACCATTTAAAATTATGCATGCTACAAGATTTGAAATTGTTACCCCACAATGGAGGGTTGGTCCAAATGAAATGTACGTGGGTGTTGAATCTCCACTCCGGTTGTCATGGTGGTCTTGCTCAAAACATTCGTATTTCGGGAATCATCCTGCATTCGCTCAAGCAATTTTATTTAGAACACGAAACTTTTAAAGATAACTAAGGGTTACAAGGTCCTAACTACTCCACCGGTCCTTCAAATGGACAAAACGAGATATACTTTTTCCCCACTTCACTCACTTAGAAATGCATTAGAGATTGAATCTTCTGGTATTCCTAGGTAGGTTGATATTCGGTAGGTTAATGTTCCTTAGATCGCTCTTTGTGGCTAAACCTTATTGGAACATTTCCAATCACTTTTTACAACCATCCGTATTTTACCAAGGTAATCCCAGATAATGCATAACTAAGGATAGCTCCATGGGCGGCTATACTAAATTGTCAACCAGTCGTTCGAGCACGACTAACACTGAATGTATCTCATCCTTCATGGATTTTACGTCTGCTAGATGTTATTATGCACTAATTTTTTATTTTTTTTAATAAAAAACAGAAATTAGCATGAAGATAAATAAAAGAATGAAAAGAAAGTACAAACTATGAAGTACTAGGTGAAACCTATACCCCCAACTTGAATGATGCATTGTTCCTAATGCATGCAACATGACTACATACCACAAGCTGAAAGAAATAGATAGATATCACCTTACCAACCTTGTCATCCTTGCAATGTGCATAAATTCACCTGCTGAAGTCTTTGCGCAACACTAGACAAGCTGAAAGGTTTAAGACATTGTCCGTTTACCTTGTTAAGGTATTCAAAAGAAGCGTTCTCAATTTCAACCACACCACGAGGGAAAACTTTAGTTACCGTGTAAGGTTCTTCCCATCTCGTTCGAAGTTTTCTGGGAAAAAAGGTGGAGCCTAGAGTTGTAAAGAAGGACTTATTGGCCCGGTTGAAAAGTTTTTCTCAAAATGTTTTTATCGTGGAATGCTTTAACTTTCTCTTTGTAAATTTTTGAATTCTCATATGCATCACGCTTCATTTCCTCTAATTCATTCAAATCAATTTTCCGGTTGGAACCCACGACCGGTAAGTTAAAGTTCAAAGTTTTCAAAGCCCAATAGGCTCGATGTTCCAATTCATCCGGAAGGCGACATGCCTTGCCGTTGATGAGACGATAGGGGGATATGCCAAGAATGGTTTTATAGGCCATTCAGTATGCCCAAAGAGCATCAGTGAGATGGTTAGACCAATCCTATCGGTTGGGATTCACCGTCTTCTCAAGTATATGCTTGACCTCCCTATTAGCCAACTCGGCTTGACCATTGGTTTGCGGGTGGTATCCGGTAGACACTTTATGGGTGATGCCATATTTGGCCATAAGGACGTGAAATGGCCTATTGAAAAAGTGAGTGCCTTGGTCACTAATAATGGCACGAGGCATCCCGAACTGAGAAAGAATGTTCTCCTTCATGAATTTGAGCACCACTTTATGATCATTGGTTCGAGTGGGGATGGCCTCGACCCACTTGGATACATAATCCACCGCAAGAAGAATATAAAGGTATCCGAAAGAAGGTGGAAAAGGGCCCATGAAATCAATACCCCAACAATCAAATATTTCAATCACAAGGATGGGGTTTAGGGGCATCATATTTTGACGGATCACCCCCCCACGTTTGGCACCTTTCACACCTTTTGAAATATTCGAATGAATATTTAAAAATTGAGGGCCAACAGAAACCACTTTGGAGAATCTTTACTTCTGATTTCTTAGCCGAAAAGTGGCCTCCACAAGCCCCCTCGTGACAAAGGAAATGATGCTAGACATCTCATCATTAGGCACGCATCTTCACATTAATTGATCCGGGAAATATTTGAAAAGATAGGGATCATCATAGAAAAATTTCTTGACTTCCCCCAAAAAATTTTGTTTGACTTGAGTACTCCAATGATTGGGTACTTGTCCCCTGACCAAATAATTGACGATGTCCGCGTGTAACACTCCGCAAATTTTAGCTCGATTTATTCTTAATTTGACGCAAAATCCTTTAGAAATCTATCTTGTATTAAGTTTTGGGGAACCCAAAACACCCGTTTCATCGATTCAGACGTTGCCGTATTGATTAAAAGTCCCGTTGAGCTTGGTCTTAGTGTTCGTTGATTGTTCGGGACGTCTCGGGAGGGCCTTAGAGTGATTGTTGCAGCAAAGTTTTGCATTCTGGTGCAGTTGCACCGGTGCAAGATGTTGCTGCATCGGTGCAAAGGGTTTGAAGTGGTCCTGCACCGGTGCAGAACCGATGCAGGGACCTTCTGCTCGATTTTGCTTCAGGTGCATCGGTGCAAGTGGTGCTGCACCGATGCAGGGGAGGTTAGGAGCATTCTGCTCATTTTGGTGCAAGTTTGTACCGGTGCATGCTTGACTTGCATCGGTGCAGAAGGGGTTTGCATCGGTGCAGGAGGGGTTTGCACCGGTGCACAAGGCAAATTTCGTATTCTGATTGAAGGTTGCACCGATGCAGGAATTGGTTGCACCGGTGCAACTGTTGTCGGGACAACTCATTAAGGGTAATTTTGTAAATTGAAGTTGGGGACCTATATAAGCATCTAGGGCTCGATTTTAGGTCATTTGCAACAAGTCTCTTCTCTCTCTACCTCCCAAGAACTCCTCCTCCCTCAAGCTCTCTCTTCTCTCTTGATTTTGAAGATCCTAGGGTGGTTTTTGGAGGTTTTGCGAAGTAGTAACGTCGGAGAACGTCCTTCAAGCTTCACATTGGTGGTGTTTTCTTCACTTGGTGTGTTGAACGTTTTTCTCAAGGGTGTAAGTAAAATCATCACAAGGTAGGGATTCTTACACTCATTTATTCATATGTGTTGTCTTGTAGTTTTCCCTAAATTAATTTGAGAAAAACATGTCTGATGTTTGTCTAGATTTATGTTTAATATCGGATTGTTGATTTCTCCTTGGTAGGAGTAGTGGTGGTGTGTAATTGGGACTCCTATGGGTTCAATTTTATGGAATGGTCACTTGGTATTGAAAGCCCCAATTTTTATTGAAAACCCTAAATTGTCAAAATTGGGGAAAATGACATTTGAGTCTAAATTCATGAAATTCACGTTACACCGATTAAATTGGTATATGGAATCATACGCGAATGATAGAACAAATGATGATAAGCCTTAGAACACTTAAATGTGGAAAGTAAATATGTTGATTGGCCTTAATACTCTATAAGAGGTTGTGGATACACTTAAGTGGCTATTGACTCGGGTTGCTTACCTTGTGTTATTGATTAGAATGGCACACGACATTGCACAATGGAGGTTTGACTGGACCTTCCCGGTGAGCCGGGGAAAACAGGAACTACACGATAAAGGGTTGACGACCCCCGATGCGGAACTAGCCTTGAGATTCTTGTGGTTACCTTTGTGGTGATTGTGGCACACTTGTATGATATTGGAACAACATTGGAATGATTGAAATCCTTAAAATAAAACACACGTTGGAACTATGAAAATCTTGTATTGGAACAATGTTGGAACGATTGGAATCATGTAGTGGAATATGTCTTGAACAATGATAATCACACCTTGGAATATGTTGAACATATATGGAAAGTCTTGGAATCAATTGTTGGTAATTGCTCCTTCCCTTGGTAGTCACTTTTCATGTTGAGCCTACTTCTATGCATGCATCTCACATTGTTTTCTTACTTACATTGCAATCATATGAATCGTTGTGTAAGTTTTCCTACTAGGCGTTCGCCAAACCCTCTATTTTTATAGGAAAGGGACCGACAAATTAGCTTGACGGATTCAAGCATTGGATGGCATGGAGCATGGTCACTCCTCGGAGTATTTCATTTCTCATATTTCTTTTAGTCTTTTGGAAAATGTTGTAACGATAATACCCGGTTGGATTTGTACTCTAAACTCATGCGTGTGTGTTGTGGACGGTTGGTACTTTGTTTGGTTGTGGTGGGTGATGGTTGTTAGACTTTTATTAAATGTTGCTCTATGCCTTTTCAAAAACAAAATATGGTTCAAAATTTTCAGGGTGTTACAGTTGGTATCAAAGCAATAGGTTGCGAAAACTTAGGACATGGGAAAGGGACAAATAGTCCCACATGGGTGCATCTGATTTGGTTTTGAAAAGTGCATTGCATGTGATTGCTTGTGTGTGTGCATTGCATGAAGCATGGCTCAATTGATAGGTGGTAAATCCTTGTGTCGTGGTTTGGTTAGAAGGATGTCTTTCCTTTTTGTGAATTCCACGTGTGTTATGGATCGAGTACTTTGCGTGACTTGTTGATAGTCTGTCGTTGTTCTTGTGCTGTTTCTAGTACTCTTTCCCTTGTGCGATAGTTGTTCGATTCCATTCTTTGACGATTGCCGTTTTTTCTTGTCTCGTAGAAAATGGTCGTACGTCGCATAGGGAATAGGGCTCGTGGTCGCCATGGTGTTGAAATCCTCGATGAAGGCAGTGAGGAAGTGATTGGTAACCCTAGGGAGCAAGTCGATGAGGCTGGAGCTGAAGGGGTCATACCCGGAGGTATGGCTAATGCAGGGCAATTTATCCGTGACATTGCCACTGCTGTCGTGGAAGCTAGCCGAGGTGTGGCAGCGATTAGGGAGCCTGCGGGCACTCGTCTTTCTGAGGCTCTTCGCGAATTTCGTCGGATGGACCCTCCTAAGTTCACTGGTGAGGTGGATCCAATTGAAGCCAATCATTGGCTGTCCGAGTTGAGGAAGATCTTCGAGATGCTGGAGATCGTTGATAGCAAAATTCATATTTTTCTCTCGCTTCATTCCAGCTGGTTGGAGAAGCTAGTGAGTGGTGGTCCACACTGATCGATGGCCGTCGTGATGCATTGTGGGTGCTTAGGGGCGCTAACCCTCAGGCCGTTGCAGATCCTTTAGCGGGTATGTCGTGGGCTGACTTTGAGGCTTCCTTCGAGAGCCAATACTTTCCTGAGTCATATCGTGATAAGTTGCGTGGTCAGTTCGAGAAGCTTGAGCAGGGTTCGATGTCAGTGAACCAATACACCACTAAATTTCAGTCGCTATCGAGGTTTGCCTATGATTGGGTAAACACGGAGGAGAGGAAATGCAAAAGGTTTGAGCAAGGCATTCGTTCGTCTATTCAGTGCCTTACGGTGGGTCACCGTATTCGAGTTTTCTCAGACTTGGTGGAGTGTGCTCGACTTGTTGAGTCACAGAGCGAGCCGGCAAAAGAGGCAAAGGTTTGGGAGCCGAGGAATCAGTATTCGGGTTCTAGCAATTCTTCGGGCAGTTTCGGCAGAAAGAGGTCGCGTGATGATCCTCGTTTTCAGCGGAGTCAGAAGCAGCAGCCCCAGG
>NMUG010001704.1:0-17302 GCA_002855965.1 Monotropa hypopitys | reverse complement strand
TCCATCATTCCCCAAGTAACGTTGGGAGGGCTATGCTACCCCTATTGTGCACAATGTCGCAGATGGAGCGACCATCCCGCATTCCGAAAAATCACGTGAATGCCTTGACATTCCGAAAAATCACGCGAATGTCGTATATTATAAATTCCCTATCATAGTAACCAACATGAACAAATCTTCCGAAAAATCACGCGAAGATGTTCTTCCACCATTCCGAAAATCACGCGAATGGGCTCAACCTCCATTCCGAAAAATCACGCGAATGGGTTGAGGTAAAGTCCAATTCATAGGTCATCATTTTCATTTCTTTATATTCACAATCTTAAAATGTGACAATGGACCAATACACCACAATTTTTCCAACATGATCAATATGCATAACATGTCAATCCTACATGTTTTGTGTCCAATTGCACGATTTCACATTCAATTTTATCATGAGATGATCATTACACCAAAAGCTCTAATTTAGAAAAATCTAGGGTTTTCCAAAAATGGGGGGTTTTCACCCAATTCGCACAAATATGAAAATGACTTTATAGAAATGCAATTAAACACTAAAGACACTAAAGCCCTCAACAAATTTTATGATTTAGGATCAAACCCTAGGTAAATTTCGAAATTAAACTCCTAGACATGAAATTGATAAAAATTAGAACTCACACATGGGAGGAGGGGAGAGCACAATCAAGGGAATACTAGATATTAAACATTTCCTACCTCAAAAGTTCCTCCAAACAAAACCAAAAATCTGAAAATCAAGGGATGACCGAACTATGGTGCTTCCCGGATAGCCGTCGACGTGTAGAACACACTTTATTCTTGGCAAAACTTGAGGTGAGTGCTAGATTTGGGGGAAATCTAGAGAGAAGGTGGAGCTTTTTAGAGTGAGAGAGAGTAGGTAGGTAGAGAGAGAAGGTGTCGATGTGTTTTGAACACAAAATAGGTCAAAAATCGTGTGTATGGCTGAAGGGGTTGAGTAGTGAATGACCAAAGTGCCCTTCATTAACTTCCGAAAATCTGCCTTCCACGTAACCGTAACCGGTTACGCCCAGAAGTACTACCGGTTACGACCCTCGTGGTAGTTTGCTCACTTCTCTGCAGACACACAAGCGTAACTGGTTACGCCTCGAAATCACGTAACTGGTTGCGCTAGGCTCAGGATTTTCTAAAATTGCTATCGAAATGGTTTCGAGCCTAACTCTTTCATCCGAACTCCGATTGACGTGATTCAAGTTGCGTTGGATTTGTAATCGAATTCTCTACCATACTCTAAGGTCAACCACCTTAAAATCACACTAGGATTTTAATACAAAATAAATTAAGATTCTAATCAAATTGAGAATACGAACTTTAAATTCTAGAAAATACTTTTTATAAAATACGGGTCGCTACACCTGCAAACCTATATACATCAATACGACGGCAATGATTCTAAAGACACAATGCAAGAAACCCACTTATGAAAATCGACTTACCCAAAATTTTGGAGAACAACTTCACCACCTACGTCACCAGAAAGCTCTTGTCACGATGATCAACGTTTCCAAAGGGCCTAGCTCCATTGGAGCTTTGGAAGACCTTCAAATGATGGAGAGAAGGGAGAGGAGAGAGCTAGGGAGGTAGAGAGAGAGAGAGAGAGAGAGCAGACCTTCAAAATGCCCAAAATAGAGCCAACTCCCATATATATATATATAGCCCCCCACTTGGAATGACACAAATACTCCTCATTAAAATGCAGAAATAGAATTTTTACACTTGGCGACCGGTCGCCGGTTTTGGCCCAACCGGTCAAGCTTTATTCGAACAGCTCACTACTGAGACCCGACCGGTCAACATAGTACACGTGTACCGGTCAACATGCTTTAAAAGAAAAAGGGGATTTCTTACTGAATTGCCACGACCGATCGACGCTTTTGGCCCGACCGGTCGACCCTGGGAAAAAGTTACATTTTGAAATTAAATCCCAACCTCGACCACAACTCTTCCCGAGACTTCCTGGAATATTCCAAATCGAATGTAAACTGAAAGAATGGACCGACAAAGGGTCCAACGCTCAATTCTAATCATTCTAAAAATCTAAAGAATCCTTAATAAAATTTCTTTAATCGATTAAAACAACGAATTAAATTCCGGAAACGTATTTAGGAAATACGGGTCGTTACATCTCAACCACCTTAAAAGAATTTCGTCCTCGAAATTAACTAAGGGTATAGATGCACCGAATCAACCAAAGAACAAGAGTTCAAGTCCAAACTACAAACCACAAAATGAGATCAAAGGGGATATTCCCCCATACGGTGGACACCGATACGGTAATCAATTTAACAACAATACAACAACGACATGAACAATCTTTCTCAAAAAAACCATCGATCAAAGAGCAACAACAAGTGAATGGTTCTTCTCGAGAATAAGAGGTTAACAATCCATAGGTGTCGATCAAACAAAATCCAATCACGTGCCATACAAAAGAGCAAAGGGACACCTCCCGAGATGGTGTGGATGCATTGGTACAACAACCGAACTCATCAATGATACAAAGAACAAAAGATGCTCCAGAATAATTTTCAATGATAGGAATGCCACTAGTCTTTTGCAACAATGAAACAAACAATATTTCTCAAATAAAGGGTCACCAACAATCAATAGGGAAACAACATAAAAGGCAATAGCTGATAGGTCAGGTCATTACACGAATGGCTGAACTGCGAGTGGCTGGATAAAGCTCTTTTTCCTGTGTCACTATTGACGAGTGGACATTCCGGTGACCAACCGGTTGAGGCGAGAGTTTTTCCATTGCCATAAGGGAAAATGCAATGCTCTGCTGACCGATGTGTGAGGCAGAGGTTTGGAATGTCGGGTGACTAGCAATCCTCGTTGTCCGGAGATTTTCTTTGCCCCCAAGAGAACCGCGTGTTGTACTTGACTCTGGACAAATGCTTTAGTGAAATGTCCAGAGTTCCGTGAGACTTGAGTCCCTAGTTGGTTCCTCGAGTGTCCGGAGAGTCTGTTTTGGCTGCCGAAGGTCCGTATGAATTTCCGATTCTGTCCTTTGGTTGTGCAAAAAATAATGTGTCGGAGGTCCGTAAGGTCGATGAACCTGGTTTGCTCCGTGATATTGCCGAGGAGAGGTACAAATTGGATAGATGGTCTAGAAATTTGTATTCGCCACCTAGACCGGAGTCCGGACCACTACAATTTTCCCTCAATTTTTTCCAACTTGTTTTAAAATATTGATACTTCATTGTCGGATGTTTCCTATTGGATAGGATTGTTGTGGCTTCTGCTGTTAGCCTACACTACATGCCTGGATAGAATAAAACTACAAAGACTGGAAGTCATGGTGTCGGGACCAGAGACTTGGCCATTGTGACAAAGGAATGTCTTCTGGAGTTGTCTTGTGCTTCCCACTTGCTGTAGCGGCATTTATTGTGCGACGAACAATAATTATTGTGATGTGATTGTTATGGCTGATCCATAACATGTTATCTTATGATTGGTCGGTCAAACTACATTCGTCGAGTTTCATGCGAAGGTATATTCGCCTACCACTCTAAGTGGAAGATAGTTGTCCCTATCTCCATTCCTATAAATAGGGTGCTAGATTTACCTTTGCAGAGCCCATTTTGATCCCTTTGGTGCTATAATCGTCATACTTGATCCTTTGGCTTCAAGCTTCAAAGAAACTTCAAGGGATGGACTGAGTAATTGCCCTTGACTTTATAACAAGTAGTAGTATGGGGTGTAGCCCAGCGTTCAGGCTCAGTTCTAGCAATTGCCTACTTGAGGAGATGAACATAGGCACGGTTAATCTTCTGAGAGATCTGACGCGGGAGAGCTCCCAGTCAAAATAGCCCCAGCTACGCCAACACGCTCAGATTGTTGACCACTTTTCTGATGAGATTTCCTCTCATCCGACTGGGCTTATGTAGGATGCCCGCTGAGGGTACTTACTTGGTGATGTTGTCGACCCATCCGATAGGGCCATTGAAGGAGATCGATGGTGCTCTCATATTGACTTCTTTTCGAGAGGATAGAGGGGAATAGATGAGTTCTACTATCGATATGAGATCCCGAAAACTATTGCTCTTGAAATTATGGGCTCAGATGTCTCATTTTGGGGCATTTATATAATCGTTCCCCTTATGGCCATAACTAAGGGCATTCTAACATTCCATCTCCCACTGCTTCTTCAGTCTTTCCTATGTGAATTTGAGATTACCCCCAGCCAAATTTCAGTTAATAGCTACTGAATAATTGGCTGTATACAGGCACATCAATGAAGAGATGGTGTGGACTTTATGATGGCAGACCTTCTAGGTTTGTTTTCACTTTCAAGAAATCGGTTGTCCAGAAGGTACTTCTTGTCTACCCGCAATCCTTACGAAGATGTCTTCCTGATATTGCCAGACTCTGAGAGGTGGGCAAACATATATGTCCAGCTTTATGGTGATTACAACTTCAATCAGGAGGTTGTGGACCATTATCCCATTCCCACAATTCTGGGTAATCCACGTTGGTGCTTCACTGTTGCCCTTGGTATTTTATTTTTTCCCTTCATTACTTGTTCTTTCCTGCAAATGTTTCCCGGATCTCTCTTGAGTTGAAGAAGTAGGCTTCGGAGGGCCAGATCATTGACCTATTGAACTATGAGGGAAGAGATGATCTGACCCTCCTCGGGTACCATCCAACATATTTGAGCATCCTCAAGGACCGAAAGGCCATGGGCAAGAGGAAACAATGTGGGGATACCGGTGAATGTGAAGAGTTCTACCATACTTAGAGGTGGGGGAATGGTTTTGCGTGATTCTTCATAGGGGAGTCTTCGGTGCCATGAGTAAGTAACCTTGGTACTAACCTCGAGGAAGCCCTACAGAGCCCATAAAAAACCAAACATGCTCTGGACGAAGAGTTACCCATGGAGCTTGTTATGGTAAAGGAGGAAGCGCCCTCACTTGATGAAGGCAGGCCAGAGGATGTGGGACATTGACAAAGGCCAGATGAAGTCCTGTCATCAACTGCCTCAGGCATTCCAGGTCTATGTGCCCCTTTCTGTCATCATCCTAGGGGAACCAATCCTGATGTTAGACAGTGTTAATGATGACCCAAGGATCCCATATTCCCTCCTCTAGGGATTAAATCTATCGGCCGATATTAAGGCTATGCCGGTCAGGGTGAAAGGACTTTTGAGCATGCTAGTGCAAGTCTTGTGAAGGTACTATGATTCTCTCTCGGAGGCTTCTTGTTATAATGTCTGCTAACTTTGACTTTGCTTCTACAGGCTTCTTAGGCCTTCTCCATCTCGTATGAGCACTTTTGCTTATTATATTGTAAAGCTTTTAGATAGGAGGATCGAGTTTTGAAGGCAGAGGCTATCCTTGATGTCGTAAAGGCTCACAAGTCCCTTCTTCATCGACAACTGGATGAGGCATCAGCAGAGTGGGACCAACTGAAATGGAGCCTTGTCGAAGCTGGAGATGACCTCCAGAAGGCCCAGGAAGGCGTTGAAGAGAGATTCTATAAGGCTGTTGCAGAATCCGATGCAAAAGGCTGTAAAGAGGGATTCCATGATACTGGTGAGGACTACTGAAGCTAAGTGAATGAGCTCTGCTCTAAAGTCCATGGAGTTAGCTACAAGGGGGTTCCGAGCAGCCTTCAAGGAATCATGGCTCCAAGCTTTGGATGTAGTAGAGGTGTCAACTGATTCCTCTCTTCGGATAAATATGCTAGTCCCAACACCAGAGGTCCCAATCTTTATAATGTCGGTGAGAAAACTTCTGCCAGATCATCCCCCTGTCATCCGACAGATCCATAGTAGTGAAGCTTTGGTTTGTAAATGCCAGACTTTAGCCACATTGCTATGTACAGATTGTAATAAGGAAATTTTATACCATACTAAATTTGTTCGAACTCCTTTGCTTGTACTGATGCAGGCCACAGAGCTGCTCTGCGCGGAAAGTCTGCCGTACTGGGAAATAACGCATCATAGGGAGCGCCTCCTCTTCTGGATAAACTTGAGTGGGACTAAACGACAAGACAAGGAGGTATCCTTCCATAGGAGTACGAGAGTCTCCTGTGGCTCTTGGAAGAATCCCGAGCTCCCATCTTCAGAGCAGCTGTTGCTCTGCAATAGACCCTATGACTGGCCTCGACAGACAAGCTCAGTTACTATGAACCTTGGGCGTGGCAAGTCACACAAGATCTCCCAGCAGCTCGGACAAGACCATATCCACTCAAGAGCCCTGGTCAGTCCCTTAAGAGTCCTAGGCCATGGTTCCTTTACCTCTAGTGCTCAGCCGAACTACCAGAGGGCAGACACACACACTACTCTCTCAGCTCGGCCAGAGGTTTTCTCCATCAGGCCAGCTCGTGACTGCACTCGATACCGGAAGATCATCCTTTACGTCCAATTGAAGATTCCAAGGTGTTTGTTTCCAAACAACACCCTTCAGCTCAGCAATAAATGAAGTGCTCAGCTCAGCCAAGCTCATCTTTATCTCCCTTTCCCGGGGCATCAATCAGATAGCTGGCGCCAACCCCCTCGGGAACCTGTTCCTTGAACCAGGACTTGCTCTTGTCTCTTTTTCTGGCCCACATTAAATTGTAATTTTGTCTTTTCTTATTTCTTTTTACTTAGGGTTTTGACTTTTCCTTTTGGGGCCTAATCATGTCAGCAGCCCATGTTGTACTTAGGGTTTTTACCCCTTTTGGCTGTCGTCATGGCTGCCCTATAAATAGGGATGTCGTATGCTATTGTATGGGAGTTGAATGAATTAATAGAAAAACTGAGTCAAACGGTTGCTTGTGTCTCTTCCCCCACTCTCCTTCGACATTCCTATTCGGAATCAACGATTTGGATTGAAGCCGTGTTCTGGTATTTCGTGCACAAAATCAACAGCCTGCGATCCTTGACCCTGGGTATTCGTGCGTCGAATCAATAGGCTTGAGAAGAGAATCAACGGAGGTATTCCCGGTGAATCAATCTGGTATTCTGTGTTTTTATCCCTTTTTGTTATTTTGGTACTATTTATTCTTCTTCCGCTGCATCAGCTTGGTATCAGAGCTCTATGTCGTGATCCTATCAGAGCACTGTGTTTCAAGCCTATCAGAATTTTGTTATTTTGGTTTCCATCAGAATCCTAAGAATGACATCCAGAAGAAGTTCTGTCTATGGAGTTACAAGGGTCACACATCGATCTGAAAGGACGGTGACCCCCATCACAAAATATAGTCGGGTCGATAAGTTCAATCGATTGGAGGAAACGATGAGAAAAGTGGTGGACGACATCGCCACCATTCACACCCAACTGCTACATCAATCCCAACCACTATGGCAACGACAGAGTTTGCGCCTGTGTCCGGTAGTAGTAGGGGATGACTCGGTTATTTAGGGGTCCAACGAGGAGGAGTCTCTTATCGTCGAAGGGAATCCTCGAGAAGATCCAGTGAGCCCTTTTTGTGGACATGACCAACATCCAATCTACGACGAAGAACCTCTTTCAGAGGAAATTTCCATGTGCCAGGAAACTGTCTCCGAACCACTATCATTTTTGGACCTCACGATAGATCTCTCTGGTAAGATTACCCATCACAAAATGTTCTGGAGATGGTTAGTATCTGAAGGAGCGAAGGGAGTGGTACCGAGAGAGCTCGCCTCACCTCAAATTCCTCAGTACGGCAACTCGGCACAGCTCATCCCCGCGCTATGCCAGTTTAGTTTGTTCCAACGTGCTCCCAGGGGACAAACAAGCAGTGGGAACCCAGCCAACAGGAATCACGGATTCCTCAAACCTTGCGCAGCTCCCCTCTCTGTCGCAACCCTCAGCCCTAATCAACAGGGTCCCGAGCATAGCTGCACAACTCAAGAGAATGGTCGGTCAGCGCTAGAAGAGATAAGGAAGCGCATTAATGGGCTCCGCAGCTCAGCGGCCAATTACAGTCCCACAACAAAGACTTATGAGAACCTGTGGGATCTGACTCCAGATACTGACTTGCTAAGGGAGCCCTGGCAGCTCGACGAGCTCAGCATGAGGGGTTTAGGACCCGAGCTCGTCCAACAACCTCAGTGGGATCTGACCAATCCCGTACAACTCAGCTCGACGGATAAGAATCTGCCCCTAGGAATGCTTGTGAGCCTGCAAGAGTCAAGAGCGTGGATTTCTTTTGGATGCATGGGAGGAATACAAGTTCGAAGTCGAACTTTTCCCAACCTGGAGGGGATGATGCAGGCCACAAAGTTGCTCTGCGCGGAAAGTCTGTCGCACTGGGAGATAGCGCATCATAGGGAGCGCCTCCTCTTCTGGATAAATCTGAGTGGGACTAAACGACAAGACAAGGAGGTATCCTTCCAGAGGAGTACGAGAGTATCCTGTGGCTCTTGGAAGAATCCCGAGCTCCCATCTTCAGAGCAGCTGTTGCTCTGCAATACACCCTATGACTGGCCTCGACAGACGAGCTCAGTTACTCTGAACCTTGGGCGTGGAAAGTCATACGAGATCTCCCAGCAGCGCGGACAAGACCATATCCACTCAAGAGCCATGGTCAGTCCCTTAAGAGTCCTAGGCCATGGTTCCTTTAACTCCAGTGCTCATCCAAACTACCAGAGGGCAGACACACACACTACTCTCTCAGCTCGGCCAGAGGTTTTCTCCATCAGGCCAGCTCGTGACCGCACTCGATACCGGAAGATCATCCTTTACGACCAACTGAAGATTCCAAGGTGTTTGTTTCCAAACAACACCCTTCATCTCAGCAATAAATGAAGTGCTTAGCTCAGCCAAGCTCATCTTTATCTCCCTTTCCCGAGGCAGCAATCAGATAGCTGGCGCCAACCCCCTCGGGAACCTGTTCCTTGAATCGGGACTTGCTCCTGTTTCTTTTTATGGCCCCACATTAAATTGTAATTTTGTCTTTTCTTATTTATTTTTACTTAGGGTTTTGACTTTTCCTTTTTGGGCCTAATCATGTCAGCGGCCCATGTTGTACTTAGGGTTTTTACCCCTTTTGGGTGTCGTCATGGCCGCCCTATGAATAGGGCTGTCGTATGCTATTCTATGGGAGTTGAATGAATTAATAGAAAAACTGAGTCAAGAGGTTTCTTGTGTCTCTTCCCCCACTCCCCTTCGGCATTCCTGTTCGGAATCAATGATTTGGATTGAAGCCGTGTTCTGGTATTTCATGCGCAAAATCAACATCCCGCGAGCCTTGACCCTGGGTATTCGTGCGTCGAATCAACAGGATTGAGAATAGAATCAATGTAGGTATTTTAGGTGAATCAATCCAGTATTCTATGTTTTTATCCCTTTTTGTTATTTTGGTACTATTTGTTCATCTTCCGCTGCATCATGTACCCCCACTTCGGATGTAGGCGTACGAGAACATGACCGGACTCGAAGTAATAGATCCCTCACTTGGGGTGTATCAGTTAATTGGAATCTCATTTGGCGCTTGTAACTAGAGGTCTGGTGGTTTTACAACATAATTCCTAGCCGCCTTTGTGGTAAGTTTGAGCGGCCACACTATTTCGTGTCGGCAAATGACCATTGCATAGCGGTCAGCACCTACCGCAGAAGTTTGAGGCCTGGAGCATGTCAAATTGACCGGAGTATGCCAGACATAAATATATTGATGTCAATAAGAAACATAGGTCCGGAGTGTGACAGATTGACCCAGATCATGTCATCCATAAAAAGATGGAGAGGGTCATAGAAATAGGCCTGGAGCATGCCAGTATAACCCAGAACATGTTGGAGATGGCACTGCCAGGTCTGAAGTTTGCCGGACTAACCCATATTATGACAGTCATAAAGAGAGATGGCACTGCTAGAAACACAGGTTCAGAGGGTGTCGATGTAGATATTCTAGAGAATGCCAGTGTAGATGATCTAGAGGATGCTGATGCAGATGATTCGGAGAATGGTCGTGCAGATGATCTCGAGGATGATAGCTCATGCCGACCCATACCGAACTTGCCTGGAGTATGCCAATTCATATTGGCCCATACCGGACTTACCTGGAGTGTGCTAGTTCATGTCGACCCATACCGAACTTTCCTGGAGTATGCCAATTCATTCTGGCCCATACCGTACTTACCTAGAGTATGCCAGTTCATGTATGAATGGATGACTAACGCTTCCATAGCCACAGTCCGGGCTAACCATGGCATGTATCGAACTAACCATGGACATGACTCAATGATTGGAGAGCAGTCGTCAGAGCCATAGGGTCTGACACATATGGACTTCCTTTGGGTAAATCTTCGACTGTCCATCCTTTGGGCTGGGATTTGCTTCGCCAGAGACCTGTCCGGTACTCAACTTTTCATCAGACAACTAAAATTCATGTAAGAGACTTGGCTTATTGGACAAACTTCTTGTCCCAACCATGGGTCGGAATAAACAAGAATGGAGATGAAAACAAGTTAATTTCATGATTATTTAAATATAACTTCAAAATCTAGAAATAAAGAATAAGAAATTGAAAAGTTTGACTAGACGCCATATGCGATGACAATGAATATGCATGGATCCCCAGCTGGGTGAGGATAGCTAGAGGAGTAATTGGCCATACTTATGGAATCAGTGGGACATTGTCCTCCGGTCTCAGGGTCGGTCTAGCCTATTGAACTGCCTCTTGGGACTTTTATCGATCAATCCATCTATTGAGGTAGCCTTGTCAAACCAGAAACTCCATATATGCTTTGAACAGAGGGCAGGAAGCAGTGTAGTGGCCCCTTTCTTTGTGATTAATACAATACACCTGACTGTTTCCATCGTCATCGGTGCCCGTCATATGGTCTGGATAGCTGAAGAAGGGCTCACTTAAGATCGACTAGAGGATGATATATGTTGGCTCGGTGGAGACCATTGTTTTGGCCATATAGTCCTCCTCCTTTGGCTTATTCCTTTCCCCAATCTTGACTAGGTTGACCTAGCACCGAGTTCCAGGGCTAGACATTGACATGGATTGGCTGGTCAAATGCTAAACTTCCTGGTTGGCCAACAGATCCTCCAACTAGAAAATTTTGTCTATTCTTTGCATGAGGTCGTCCATATCATCTAGAGGATTGAGCATGAGCTCACAGAAAACCAGGTTGTCTGCCTCAAGCCCCAATTTGAAGGACGTGGTAGCAATTCCCTGGTCGCAGTCCTAGATCTCATTATACAACTCATTGTACTGGTCGGCATATTGCTGAAGAGACTCATCCCATTGCTTTGAAGGCCAATAAGGGCGTCGACCTCCTTCTTGGGTTATGACTCAGACTCCTTCACTGAATCAGTGGTCCGGGATACATTTGAGATGTCTCAAGGTCTGTTTGGGCCTGGTCCTGAGGACTTCAGGCCCAACCTAGCTAATATTGTTAAGAACAACATAGTTGAGCCTATCCAAGTTATTGAGTCCGAAGCTACCTCCCCTCTGAACCAGGAGTTACAAGCAACACTCAATGTGGGTGAGAAAATTGGCATTACTCTATCTAATTGCCACGAGAGCGATATCATCAAAATTATTGTGAGAGAGGATGCTGAAGTCTAGGGGGATTTAATTAGGTCCCATCAAATAGAGATCGCCGTTTCTTTAATTCTCTTTTAATGTAAATGTTAATCTCATGGAACATTAGAGGCCTGGGCAGTCCCTTAAAAAAGAAATTGCTTGCGAGACTTATTCGAGAGAAACAACCCCATTTGGTATTGATCCAAGAATCTAAGATAGAGTCTTTTGATAGTTTGATCACGGTGAAAATTTTGTGCAAAGTTGGAAGGGAGCTCGGGGGGTCTCATTACTCTATGGGACTCAGACAAAGTTAAGATATCCTCCACCTTATCTAATAAATCTTTCATCATTCTTAATTGCACGTACCTACAGGTGGATGGTCATATATACACCAACGGAGTTAGCAAGGAGAAAAGATCTTTGGGACGAGCTCGTGGCTCATAAGGCTTTATCATCTAAACCTTGGATCATTAGAGGAGACTTCAATGAGGTGCTTTTCCCGGAGGAGAGATCTGGTGGGAGCAGGATTACTATGGATATAAAGGATTTCAGGAGGTTTATTCAAAAGGCTGAGTTATCGGATATTCCCATTAGAGGCCACAGATTTACGTGGTCTGATTTCAGAGTTAACGGATGTAATAGAATATTGGACAGATTCTTCTTATCTCAGCATTGGCTCCTAGAATCCAAAGTGAGTCAATATGGACTACCTAGGCTAATATCTGAACATTGTCCGATATGGTTGTGCCTGGACTCTTATGATTGGGGTCCCAAACCATTCAAGATCTTTGATGCATGGATAGAGGACCCCAAGTATCTCAATAAAGCTAAGGCAGCATGGGAAGGTGAATCAGAGGGCAGATAGGCTAGTCAAAGGGTGATCTTGAAATTGAAGGCTATGAAGAAGGTAATCAAAGAATTAAATTGCTCATCTGCTAGTAATATTCTAAAAAAATTAAAATCTACAGAGCAACAATTGAATCTTGTGGATATTCAAGTGGAGGGTGAAGGAAATTCGAAAGCAATTATCCAGAAGGTTAGAGAAATTAAATCTCAACAGGCTCATTTAAGGAATCTTGCGGAATCTGTGTGGAGACAAAAAGCGAGAGCCAAATGGATTAAGCTGGGAGATCGCAATTCTAGATTCTTTCAATTAATAGCTAATGCTAATTACAAAAGAAACCAAATTGCATCTATCTTCGTGGATAGAAAGGTACTCCATGATCCTCAATCCATCCGTTCTGCTATATACAATTTTTTCTCTAACTATTTTTAGGAAGATAATGTGAGAAGGCCCTCTTTGGGAGGGGCATTTCCCAGAACTATTACTTCAACCCAAGTTGAGGAGTTGCAAAGGCCATTCCTAATATCTAAAATTGATGAGGTGGTTAACCAATGCAACAAATCTATAGCCCCAGGCCCAGACAGGTTCAACTTCAACTTCATTTCCAAAGCCTGGGAATTCATGTGTGAGGAGGTTTATGTCCTATTCTCGGAGTTCCATTCTAATGGGTCTATTGCTAAGGGCCTCAATGCCACATTCGTGGCCCTAATTCCCAAAGTATTTAGCCCCAATCTCTTGGGGATTTTAGACCAATTACTATGGTGGGGTGTATTTACAAAATTCTTGCCAAAGTTTTGGCATCCAAGCTTAAGAAAGTGATGCATTCTATTACTGGCGAGGCTCAATCTGCATTTGTCACTGGGCGGTAGATTCTTGATGGTGTTTTAATTACAAATGAGATTCTACACTGGTGGAAATCGAAGAGATTGAAGGGAGTAATTATCAAAGTGGATTTTCAGCGGGTGTATGATTGTGTTAATTGGGACTTCCTTTTCAACAAGATGAGGGGCATGGGCTTTGGAGCCTCATGGGTCAAATGGATTAAGGCATGTGTCTCATCAGCCTCTTTAGCTATCTTATTTAATGGTTCCCCTTCAAACCAAATATTCCCCGAGAAGGGCATTCGTCAAGGGGATCCTCTTTCCCCCTTCCTCTTCAATATTGTGGTGGAGGTGCTAAATGTGTTGCTTACTAGGGCCAGAGAAAATGGTCTCATCTCTGGATTCTCTGCCCCTTTAATAATGGTCCCATTATTACGCATTTCCAATTTGCAGATGATACTACTATCTTTTGCTCAGACAACGTTGAAGAAATTGCAAATGTTAGGCGAATTTTAAGGTGGTTCAGACTCCTCTCAGGGCTAAAGGTAAATTATTCTAAAATAATTATATGTGCTTCGGGTATCCAAGACCCAGAGTTCTCAAGACTGGTGGAGGCAATGGGCTGCAAAAATGGACTCCTCTCAATGAAATACCTTGGTATTCCTATTGGTGTGAACCCCAGAAGGATCTCTACCTGAAACCCAATTATTGAAAACACAAAGTTCAAGCTCTCTTCCTAGAAAGGTACACTACTCTTCTCCACAAGAAGAATGACATTGATCCAGTCAACTCTTAATAGCCTTCCAATTTACTACATGTCAATCTATAAAATTTCTAAATCAGTGGCAAGGAAAATTGAAAGGAGATTCCTTTGGGGTGGCTGTGTTTTATCAAAAAAGTTAATCTAGTTAAATGGAGCTCTGTTTGTGAGCCTAAACTCAAAGGGGGATTGGGCGTCAAAAACCTTATCACATATAACTTGGCTTTGTTATCCAAATGGTGGTGGAGATTCCACCATGGACAACAAGCCACCTGGATTAGTATTATCAAGTCAATGTACACTAAGGAAGATGTCACGCCCCGGATTTTTAAACCATTTTTTTATCTACATTATAAATGGGAAAAACAGGCTTGGCTTATCACAATTTAAAATTAATCCAAACTCCAAACACATCCCATTCCAAACTTTCGTAAAAATTCGAGTGTGAATGCGGAAAATTTGAGTTACAAGTTCAAATCACAGAAGAAGTAGAAGAGAAAGAAAAACGAGGTTAAGTTATTACATGCCATAAGTTAGAACAACCCACAACCGGGTATTTCGAATAAAGGATGCAAGACCTACAAGTTAACACCAAATCACCAAAAATCTCAAAGAGCTTCAAGATCTTCCAAGATGGGTGTCTTACCTGCAGAACCTTTAAAAAAGAGCATGTCACGCTAGAGTAAGATATATCTATAGTGAACAATATTACTAATTAACTCAACTCGTGTGTGCCATGAACATGAATAGAAATGTGTATCAAACATTAATGAGCTACTAAATGCATGGCAATTGATCCCACTAATACAAAGTGAAGTACTAATCCAACGTAAGTAAATAAGATGTTAGAGACTGCAAGGCAAGGGTCAACACAGGATAGTATTCCATAGCACATGATGAGATATGAGGCTTCTTGAACATTCAAGCAAGAGTTCACAAAATAGATAGAATGAAGCAAGGGACATCTAGTCAAGTGTCCTCATTTGGTGACAATAATAGCATGATAAACAACTAAGCAAGAGTTCATTTATTTGCCGCATAAGTTCCCTTTCGTACTATAATGGGCTTAGGTTGTCCATATTTCTTTTTCTTGTTGCATAGTATAGCGTAATCCAGAAAGTCCTAGACAAGGCATCTCTAATGTGTGTGTAAGATCCAAAGCTCCTAGACAAGGCGCTTAATGTTTTATCGTATCCTTGGAGTCCTGAACAAGGCATCCATATCGTAATGGTGACATTGGATAGAACAAGTTCAGTTAGGAGCTCGTCAACTCACTAACCAATCCTAAACCGGTCTTTCCCGATGACGTCGGGAGGGCTCACGTTACCCCCATCATGCACGATGTTGCGGGTGGAGCGACCACCCCGGGACCCACAAGACAAGGGAGCCCCGCAACAAATATCCAATCTCCATATCCTAGTCACCGTGTCCGGTAGTCCCTGAACAAGGCACAGTACCGTTCTAACCATTAATGTATCGCGTGTAGTCAATTTAATTCAATCATTTAAATGTATCAAGGACTTGTGAATATTTCTTGCACGTATAATTTTCATAGCCTTTACCATTTATTTCAAAATTGTACAATAATGATCATGGGCACACCGTTAGATATTGGAACATTAATTTGACCATTAGGAATTTGATTTGAGTAAAACCCCTAATTTTCTTAAAATCAAGTAAGGTGAAATTGGGTCTTTTTGCATGTGAGGTTTTAATTTCAAATTGAAATCATAGGTGATTAGATATGAGGGTAGAGACTCTATTATACTAATCATTTTCTCAATTCGACCCCAAATTCTAGGTGTAAACATACACTATAACCCATATGCGAAATTTATCAAATTTTACTCAAGGTATCAAGTGGAGAGTGTAGAGTATAAGTAGGAACATAGTAGACTATAGAGAAATCCTACCTTGCTGTAGCTTGAAGAAACCCCAAAATCCGAAGTAGAGAGGATGAAGAAACCGTGGTATGTCACGTGTAGATCGGGAGCCGTAGATCGACGTTACTCCTCGGACTTTCTTGATTCAAGCCTTTTAAGGCCTTCAAATCCAAGCTTTTGACTTGGCCTTCAATGGAGGTTGGAGGAGAGAGGGGAGAGAGAAGAGAGTAATTTAGAGGGAGAGTACTCTGAGGGATTGTGAGGAATCCCAAAATATATCAGTCTTATATAGCCCCATAAGTGAAAAGACTGAAATACCCCTCATTAAATGCAAATTTTTAAGTTTCAGCCGACCATCGTCCGGACGAAGGTTTGGTGTCATCCGGACGACGCCTCCTGCTTCAAACCATCACCCTTTGGGGGACTTGGTCCGGACGACCAATGAGTTTCGTCTGGATAAAACTCATGGTCCGGACGAGGAAGGGGATGGTCCGGATGAAAGTCTCCTGAACCAAAAATCTTCACTCTGCCAACGTCGTTCGGACGAGCCAAGGGTATGGTCCGGACGACCAACCCAGATTTTCTTCAAATCTTGCCAAAATGTTCTCGGCTCGTCTTAACGCATTTCCAAACACTTTTCCCACGCCCCACACACCAAAACAAACGTTTAAGGCTCTCCCACGGCCCTCCTCATTCGTCCAAACAATACTAAAAACGAGTCAAATAATCAACGAAGGATTTACTAACGAATATTCGGTTGATTAAACCTCAAGATAATCGCATTAAAATACGGGACGATACATCTCAAACACCTTAAAAGAATTTCGTCCCCAAAATTTCCTTAAGGTAGGGGTCAAGTCGTTCAATACAAATTATATCAAACAAGCTAAACTCAAAATAATTCCGGATACTTAAGGCGCATTTCTTCCTCTCGTTCCCATGTAGCTTCTTCGATACCATGATTGTTCCAAAGGATCTTCAAAAGTGGGATAGTCTTTCCCCGCAACACTTGCTCGCGTGAATCCAAAACACGAATGGGCCTTTCTTCATAAGAGACGTCGGCTTCAAGTTCAATGTTTGACCAATCAAGTACATGCGAAGGGTCGGGTTCATACTTCCGCAACATAGACACGTGGAAAATGTCATGAACATTCGAAATATTCGAAGGCAAAGCAAGTCGATAAGCCACCTCTCCGATCTTCTCTATGATATCAAACGGACCAATGAAACGTGGGGTTAACTTTCCCTTCTTGCCAAACCGAGAAGTACCGTGACGAGGCGAGACTTTCAAGAATACATGGTCACCAACCTCAAAAGATAGGGGAGTGCGACGCCAATCCACATAACTCTTATAACAACTATGAGCTGTAAGCAACCTCTGCCGAATAGTCTTGATTTGTTCTGTTATCTGCAATGTCATCTCGGGTCCAACGATAGCCGACTCACCTACATCTAACCAACAAACCGGTGAACAACAAGGGCGTCCATACAACGCCTCGAA
>NMUG010001703.1:0-17305 GCA_002855965.1 Monotropa hypopitys | reverse complement strand
TATGATTTGAAAAATTGGGGCGTGACACTTCCCCTCTAGCTTCGACGAGGTCGGGCTTTTATGGTTTGACCGACTGCCAGCAGGGTCCATTACATCATAGAGGGAGCTATCAACGTCCTTCCGGGCTTGGTTCATAACCAATTCAAGAGTGAAGAAAGCGGTTGATTCCCTCTTTGGCCTTCGACGAGCAAGGTCATAATCTCTGTGTCAGTACGCAACCCGGTATTGGGACCTCTATAATGAGATTGAAGACTGCAACCAAAAGATCATTATAACATCATTCAAGCTCGGTCTGGACCACTCCAGCCGAGAGTTTGAAGATCTGATGTTGTTCCATCCGGCCACAATGAATGAGCTCATGGCCAGAATTGAGCTCTACGCAAAACTTAAAAAAGCCAAGGAGGAAAGAAATAAGACGGAGCATCGCTCCGGCCACGGCTCATCAAACAACAGTTCGGCAATAAAGAAATAAACCAACATTGTCTAGATAGGGGAGCCCCGAATCTATAAGTCATACGAGTTTGTGGCTCATACTACCATGTTCAAGGAGCCGACCTTTTTACTCCTACACAAAATCGAGAATGGTCCATTTTTAGGTGGCCCGAGAAATGGTTGGAAGCCTCCAAAAAAGGCAATGACAAATTCAGGTGTTCTTATCACAAGGAGAAGGGCCACCTGAGCACAAACTGCCAAGCATACAAGGACTTCCTCAAAGAGATGGTGACGGCCGGTCATCTCGGTCCTTACATCGACACAAAGAAGACAATTGTCGAAGCAGCTAAGGTGGAGCTAAAAGCAGGTGCTACGTACAATCAACGTCATCCACGGTATGGTGGATCACAGTTAGGAAGAGAAGCTCCACTTAGAGCTAGAGAAGATTGCTAGAAGAGAAGTCTTGTCGGTACAATCAGCGCCGAAGAAACACAAGTCGGAGCCCAAGTGTGCCATCACATTCTCATATATGGACTCCGATAGAGTTCAACACCCTCATGATGATGCCCTAGTCGTCACCCTGCAAATTGCCAAGTGTAATGTGTCACGTCTCATCCCCGATAACTGTAAATCCAATTATCTAAGGATGACACGTGGCGATAGCATACACTAAACCAAACACAACTCACTATATGACAAAAGAAATAAAACTCTGAACTGATAATAATACTGCTGATACAACAACTCTGATAATACAGACTCAAGAAATAATTAAAAAAACTCAGGGCAACATGCCCAATACAACCCCACTATAACTCAACTGAACAAACTGAAATCAGAATTAAGTGAGAGATAAACATCCTATCAAATACATCAAAGGATAAATAAAAGACTCACTCTGTTACTACAACACTGACAAACACCACGACACAGTTGCTGCTGGACTGGACTATGGACTCTAGATCCCAATACCTAAAAAGAAAAGCACAAGCGTGCATCAGCGACGACGGTTAGTAAGTACTATAGAAATGCATACTAAAGAGGAGTAAAATATCTAATGATCATTATTTACATACCTTTTCTCATTTCCAAAATCCTTTCTCAAATAAAGAATTTCCATAAGAATATTATAATAGCATAATTCAATTTCTTCCCAAAATTTCCATTTTCCAAAAAAACAATTCTTTCCCTTTACACACACACCAAATCCCCATTTCCCATTTTCAAATCACATTTCTTAAATATCATAATAATCCCATATCTCATCTCAATGATCTAATACGATCAACCCATCTCAAATCACATCCCATCACAGACACCTTAATAGCCAAGGATCATTAACCGCTGATCAGCGTTAAGACTTAGATCTGATCACTTGTGAATATCCGAATAGTTATATCATAATAAACCAAGGGCCGCTCGTTTCCCTGCTCCAGCGGTAAGGACTAATCTTATCTCACATATATATATATATAATACGCCTCTGCACAATGCACCTCGGTGCATAAAACCCAATACTACCCCGTGTACTATGGCAAGACTATTTAGGCACAATCCAAGATATTATTTCAATGGATAAAACCCTTTTTATATATTCCAAATCTCTTTCTTATTCTCTTTTCCAAAATCCTTTTTCATTCTTTCTATAAACTCTTTCAACATTGCCAAAAACCATTTCTTTTAAAACTCTCTTCAAAGCCCTTACCTTTCTCAAAAACCATTCTTTAATCATTTTATCAAAAACCCTTTACTTTCTTAATATCACTTTAAAAGCCTATTTTCTTACGCGAATATGTGATCCATAGGTTTCAACCATTTTCTCCAAATATTTCCAAAATACATATTTTACTAGAAAATTAGTAACTCTTCTAAATTATACAAATCTATATAAGTATTCACTTGAATGATGAAGATCTGCTTTCCTTCCTGATGAGCCGAAGACGACAGCTCTCCAACACCTATAATAACCAATAGACTTATAAGAATTTATATTTGAAATGCATAACTTATTTTAACCATTACATCTTTTTTAAATTCACTTTAAATTCCTATTATATTATCCTTATATTTCCAGAATATATGATACTGAGTTTTTATCCATAAAAACATTTAAATTATGATTTTCCCTAACTTTTATAATTCAGCCGAGACACGGGATACTGATATCATAGAAATCCAGGATACCGGTATCACAACAGATGACCCAGATACGAGTATCATATAAATCCCAGATACTAGTATCACAGCAGATGATCCAGATACCGGTATTATACAAATCCCAGATACCGGTATCACATCAGATGACCCAGATATATGATTCAGGTCTTATAACTCTCCCAAATTTACAGAAATTTCGCCCCAAAATTTAAGGCATACTTAAATCTTTGAAATAAATTCTATATTCTAACTCTCGCCCAAATATACCCTATTGTCCTCAGTCCGGCTGACTCGACTCCATTAGTCTACAGAACATCAAACCTATGCTCTGATACCAAAACTGTCGCGCCTCATCCCCGATAACTGTAAAACCAATAATCTAAGGATGACATATGGCGACATTATACACTAAACCAAACACAACTCACTATACAACAACTGAATTAAAACTCTGAGATGATATGAAAATACTGTTGATACAATAACTCTGATAATACAGACTAAAGAAATAATAAAAAAACTCAAGGCAATATGCCCGATGCAACCCCAATACAATTCAAATGAACAAACTGAAAGCAGACTCAAGTGAGAGATAAACATCCTCTCAAATACATCAAAGGATAAATAAAAGACTCACTCTGCTACTGCAACTCTGAAAAACACCACGACACAACTGCTGCTGGACTGGACTGTGGACTCTAGCTCTTAATACCTAAAAAGAAAAGCACAAGCGTGCATCAGCGACGACGGCTAGTGAATACTATAGAAATGCATAATAAAGAGGAGTAAAATATCTAAGGATTACTATTTACATACCTTTTCTCATTTCCAAAATCCTTTCTCAAATAAAGAATTTCATTAAGAATATTTTAATAGCATAATTCAATTTCTTTCCAAAATTTCCATTTTCCCAAAAACTAATTCTTTCCCTTTACACACACACCAAATCCCCATTTCCTATTTTCAAATCACATTTCTTAAATATCATAATAATCCCATATCTCATCTCAATAATCTAATACGATCAACTCATCTCAAATCACATCTCATCACAGACACCTTAATAGCCAAGGATCATTAACCGCTGATCAGCGTTAAGATTCAGATCTGATCATTTTTGAATATCTGAACAGTTACATCGTAATAAACCAAGGGCCGCTCGTTTTTCTGCCCCAGTCGTAAGGATTAATCTCATCTCATATATATATATACAGAAAATATCCTGTCCAAACCTAACGGTAAAGACAAAATACGGACGTACCATTTTTAAATCGAATTTTCATGATCCGAACCGTTCAATATCTTTAAAACGTGTTTTTAAGGGTACTCGCGAGGAATCGCTAAAAAAATTGCTCGGGAAGGGCTTCATCTAGACAGTTTTTTCATGAAACTGTAATGAACAGGATCTGAAAAACTTGATCGGATGAAGGCCTTCCCGGTCATATTGTTTTACCATTTTTTGCAGGAACCCTAAAAACACATTCTAAACATATTGAACGGTTCGGATCGTAAAAATTTGATCGGGAAGTGGCAAAAAAAAGTCCGTCCGTATTTTGTCCTTACGGATGATGTTTGGACAGGATATGCTCTCTCTATATATATATATATATATTGTGCCCCTGCGCAATGCATCCTGGAGTATAGAACCCAATAGTACCACGTGTACTATGACAAGGCTATTTAGGCACGATCCAAGATATTATTTCAATGGATAAAACCCTTTTTATATATTCCAAATCTCTTTCTTATTCTCTTTTCCAAAATCCTTTTTCATTCTTTCTATAAACTCTTTCAACATTGCCAAAAACGATTTCTTTTAAAACTCTCTTCAAAGCCCTTACCTTTATCAAAAACCATTCTTTAATCATTTTATCAAAAACCCTTTACTTTCTTAATATCACTTTAAAACCTATTTTCTTACGCGAATATGTGATCCATAGGTTTTAACCATTTCCCCCAAATATTTCCAAAGCACACATTTTACTAGAAAATTAATAACTCTTCTAAATTATACAAACCTATATAAGTATTCACTTGAATGATGAAGATCTGCTTTCCTTCCTGATGAGCCGAAGACGACAGCTCTCCAACACCTATAATAACCAATAGACTTATAAGAATTTATATTTGAAATACATAACTTATTTTAACCATTACATTTTTTATAAATTCACTTTAAATTTATATTATATTATCCTTATATTTCCAGAATATATTTTACTGAGTTTTTTATCCATACAAATATTTAAATTATGATTTTCCCTAACTTTTATAATTCAGCCGAGACACGGGATACCGGTATCATAGAAATCCAGGATACTTGTATCACAACAGATGACCCAGATACGGGTATCATGCAAATCCCAGATACTAGTATCACAACAAATTACCCAGATACCAGTATCATGTAAATCTCAGATACCGGTATCACATCAGATGACCCAGATATATGATTCGAGTCTCATACAATGTCCGAAGGGTCCTCATTGACCTCGGTAGCTCAGCTGACATCATGTACTATTCCTTGTTTAAGAAGATGGGATACAAGACCGAAGACTTGCAACCAACCAATGTACCATTGGTAGGGTTCAACAAAACTTCTGTCTGAACGCTTGGAAAAATCCTCATCCCCGTGGTAATCAGCTCGATCACGACCAAAGTGGAGTTCGTGGTGGTCGACGTCCCCTCGCCCTACAATGCTATCTTGGGCCGAACCTGGGTCTATAGCATCAAGGGTGTGGCTTCCACATACTACCAGGTTATCAAATTCATTGGCAACCAAGGAGTGGAAGAGCTTCGGGGTGACCAAATATCGGCAAAGCAGTGCTATATCACTGCTGTCAAAGGAAAAGTCACCCCCGAGCAGGTACACTAGGTGGAGGTTCTGGACTAGCCAGTGCTTGAGGACATCAGTACAAGTGCCTTTGATAAATTTGTTGAGGACCTTATGACCATACCCATGAGTACGGATGATCTAGAGCACTTCTTTATTATCGGCTCCTTACTGGCCGATATGGAGCAGGAGGACCTGGTCAATCTCCTCAAGAGTAACATAGAGGTGTTTGCTTGGACTCTCTATGAAATTCCAGGCGTCGACCTCAACGTTTGGCCGAAATGCATGCTAGTCGTTCAGAAAGCCAGACGATCAGCAGTAGGTCATGCCGATATCGTCATAGAAGAAGTAGATTGGCTGACCGAAGCTCAGGCGATTAGAGAGGAAAATACAAGATTTATCACTCCTCATGGTCTCTTCTGTTATAAGGTAATGCCCTTCGGCCTAAAAATGTTGGGGCTACATACCAGAGGATGATAACAAAAATGTTCAACTCTTAACTCGGTCACACCATGGAGGCATATATCGATGATATGGTGGTCAAAAGAAAGTCTGAAGACCGTCACCTGACAAACCTCCAGAGCAACTTCAGCATCCTGAAGAAACACAAGCTTCGGCTTAATGCTTTAAAGTGTGCCTTCGGTGTTAGTTCTGGGAAGTTCTTTGGATACCTGGTGATACACCGAGGTATTGAGGCCGACCCATCCCATATATCGGCCATCTAGAGGCTAGAGGATCCAAAGCCGCTACAGGAAGTTTAGAAGATGGTAGGAATGGCAGTGGCCTTGAACCGATTCATCAGACACTCTTCAGACAAGTGTCGACCATTCTATGAAGTCTTGAAGAAGAACAGACGACAACACTTCAAGTGGACCGACCAGTGCAAAGAGGCCCTCGGCTACCTCAAAGGCTACCTCTCACCAGTTCTTCTCTTTTCCAAACCAATGGAGGGAGAAGAGTTGTTCCTCTACTTGGCCGTAACACCACACGCTATAAGCTCGACATTGGTTTGGCAAGAAGGGAACGAGCAACGCCCGGTCTACTTTTCTAGCAAGTCCCTCATCAGTGCAGAAACTAGGTACCTTATTTTGGAAAAACTTGCCTATGCACTGATTATTGTTTCGAGGAAACTTGCGCCTAACTTTCAGGTCCATACTATTGTCGTCTTGACCGAGTTCCCGTTTTGGTCACTATTGAGATGTATCGTGCCGGGAAAATTTTCCATCTGTTTCTTCACCTCCCATGGGGAGAGACGCCTTCCGGGACGTACTCTAATCTTTTCGGGGCTTAATTGTGACGTGTTTTTGAAAAATGAATTGGATGGTTGGACTTTACTGGTTTTAAAAATGTTCATACTTAACAACGGTTTTGCAATTGCCGAGACAATATGCAACCTATTATTAATCTGTTTTTCGGAGTCGCCACTGAGCATAGAGTTGCGGTGTGCCAAGTCACCAGTTTTTAATTTGGAAAGGTGTCTGCGTAACCAAAAATTGGATTCGGGGATTAAATTACAAATGGGGAAGGTGTTAGGCACCCCACTCGCCCTTTCGGTACTTCATTTTCAAAAACAAATTTCTTTTGAACTAAAATCGATAATTTTTCGGCCAAGAGAAATAATATATATAACTGATGTTATGAATGAATTAAATGTGTTTTTATTTTTGTCTCCTTTTTGTATTTTTTTGACGGACAGCATTTCGGCCCTGTTTTGATTTTTGAAGAAAGAATTTGAAGAAAGAATTGAGTTTTTTTCTTTTTGGTTATTTTTATGTTTTTCAGTCGGGCAGAACTTTGACTGTGTTTTTGAAAGAATGTTTTTATTTTTTATTTAGAAATCCCAAAAGAGCATCGCGTGACCCAGCATGACCTGGCTCACAAGGCATTCTTTTGATCCAAGTCGGTCGGCTACTACAAGCTTTTCAGCTAACGACTCGGATTGATTAATTTGTTTTGATTTTAAAGTGTTTTTAATATTTTTTAGTCGGACAAAGCTTCGACTGTGTTTTGAAAAATGTTTTGTTTTTGGTTTGGAAATTCCAAAAGAGCATCGAGTGACCCGGTGTGACCCGACTCACAAGGCATTCTTTTGATCTAGATCGGTCGGCTACTGCAAGCTTTCACCTAACAACCTAGATCGAGGAATTTGGTTTTTTGATTTTAAAGTGTTTTTAATATTTTGTAAAAGGGATAGGGAGTTATTTTCATGAGTTTGGAAAATCCCAAAAGAGCATCAAGTGACCCGGTGTGACCCGATTCACAAGGCATTCTTTTGATCTAAGTTGATCGGCTACTGCAAGCTTTCACCTAACGAATCGGATCGAGGAATTTGTTTTTTAATTTAAAAGTGTTTTAGGAGGTAAAATGGGATGCCGAAGAGACAGAGAGAGTATATATATGCAATATATAGGTATATGTATGTATAGACAGGGGTATAAAATATCATATATATAAACCGAGCTGGTATAGTCCGAGCTAGACGGTAATTATATAACATACCAGAAAGGTCGGGTTATAGAAATGAAAATGAAAGCAATAGAAGTAGATATTTATTTTTCCTTGTGAATTTCAAGAAATGAAAGATTGGCTTAAAGGCAATGGCGAACAATAGCCAAAAATTCATTAATCAATTTTTACAAGATTGATATTTGAGATATTCAAGGAACAATCTTCCAAAACTTTCGATATTTGACCGAACATTCGGTAGGCATAGCCGTACGCGAGACCGAGATATCATTTAATGAGACTTTGAAAGATCAAGCTTTGAATAAAAATGGCATGTGAGCCAATTTTGATATTTTGTATTTTTGAGTTGATTATTGAAAATGTATCCATGTTCTTCGCATATGTGACATCGAAGTAGGCTTAGCCTTATATGTGCCAAATTCTAACAAGGAGAAGACATGAATGAGCATTTTATTTATTTACATTGATAATGAAAAAGAGAAGAGCAAATGACAAGAAAGTAAGAAACGATAACTTTTCTATAACTCGAACATTTAGAATTCAGGGAGACGACTTCTTAGGATAGTTTCTTTAAGATGTAGTAAGGTATAGTTTTCGGACGTGGCCGAGACTAACACCAAACTATAGGTTAGAAGACTACCAAGAGTCTCCCAAGAATCAAGACAAAAATAGAAAATATATTTATCGTAGAAAATGGGCAGAGGTTCGGCTAGGTTTGAGTATTTTGCGGGTTTTCGGAAAGGAAGGTTGTAAGGATTTTGTGGTTTCAGTTTATGGGTAGAGGCTTTTGGTGGCTGGAAATTGGCTCGAAGTTGAGCGTTCTTGAAGAACGAAGGGTGTTCTTGAAGAAAATAGGGTTAGGTAGTGTTTAGGTAGGATTTGAAGTGGTTTTGGAAAAGTTTGGAAATATAGAGAGGGACTCTGCCCAGAAAGAATTTAATTTGAAGTGGAATGGTGACAATGAAATGCTTGGGCCTTTTAAAGTGTTGGAGGGGAGGCCTTTATATAGGATGTACATGTCGCATCTATGGATGCGATATGTGACATCACCCAACCAATGGGCTGGTACGCGAGCATGTGGCTGGGTTAGATATTTTGGGTTCGGGGTTTGAGGCTATACCAGCCCACTTTCTTTAAAAAATAAAGATTAATAAAAAGAAAATATCTAAAATTGAAAAAAGTGATCACGGGTCCTGAAGTTCATCCGAAACTTCTGTTTGCGCTTAGTCGGCTTCCCATTGAACTCGTTCTTTGACAATTCGAAGTGGATATTGATGATTCCTGAGTTCCTTCCAACATGAACATTGCTATTAATACTTTCCAAACTTCAGAACATGTTATAGTCGAAAAGATTTTCTCCATACCAAAAATCCATTCTTCTGCCTTTTCTGAATGAATACCTCCTTCAAACGTCGGCAGCTTCATACGTTGGAAATCTCTTATAGATACCTCCTCGTTTCAACTGGTCGTCTTCCTCCCATCATCTCCACCATATTGGCTATGATCTCCTCAACACGTCCTACTCGATCAACAGGAGGAGCTGGTGGTGGCGAATGTTCTACATTACCTCCTTCATTGCGCTCTATTATCTGAAATTGTAGTTAACCTTTATTATACTTATCCAATCCTTATATCTTATTTTATCTTAAAACTTCCTATAGCTCTGAGACATTTTTCATTCAAAATACTTTTCATTTCATTTCATTTGATTTACAAAAATATCATTTCACATGTCTTATCTATGAGTATCCACTTCGGATATCCACGGAAGTATCGGTAGTGAACCGTACTTTGAACAATCCTGATGTAGACCCCAAAGTTTCAGAAAACAAATTATCATACAGATTGCACATATACCCTTACTAGGGTAATTTACGAATACTAACTCCGATATCCTTATCTTACTGCTCAGTTTATTCGAAACCATGCTCTGATACCACTAAATCTGTCACGACCCTGACCCATTTCCAAAGTCATAGTGACAGACGCCAGGTGATTTGCTCAACCACCTCAGGCACTTCTTAACTTAATTATCAAATATCTTTTAATTAACTGGAAATGTAATAAGCAGTGGAATATCATATTCTTATTTCTTACAAAACTTTCTTACAACTATTACAATATCCTTATATTATATTACATACCTTTATACAACAAAGGGGCCACAAACTAACTTATTTACATTATTGCACAAAACTGTCTCAGAGCTAAAAATATGACATAAAGACAAACTAAACTAACTACTTATATTATTCCAACGTCTTCTAGTACTGAGGCTGGTGGGGTCCTTCTTCTTGATTACTTGGAAAATATATTAATATTTTCCATTAGCAAAGCTAGTGTGAATGACAATAAATAGACAAAAGGTTTTAAAAGCCATGGAAAAGAACTCTTCTTAAATAAATCACTTCTTATTCTTATGTCATTTACTGTTAAAATCACTTTTCCTCTTTATTCTTAAGAAAACACTATGGAATTCATATGGATATTCTTGTAAATTATTTCCCGTATAATTCTTACTTTTATTCTTGTAAAGCGTCCAAATGGAATCCCGTGTTTAATTTTTAAAGATATTATTTTGGCAAACCCTGTTACTTCTTATTCTTATTCTTACTCGCACCATGTGCTTATTCTTATTCTTGTATTCGTTCTTACAATTAACTGCACCGCTGTGTTTATTCATGTAATTCTTATCCACACTTTCGTGCTTATTCTTATTCTTATACTGATACGCCATCTAAATGCGATTCCCCAGGCATCCCCAGGTTGATTTAAGCTAGACATCTGATACTTAATCGAATCTTCCAAATAGTGAGTTACCAATTATGCCCCGGTAACTGGAAAGAGCTTCTTATATGTCCTGGATATCCATTAAATATCCCTGGACTTCTTAAAGGTCATTGGATACCGACTAAAATATCCTTCAACTTCTTGTATGCCCCCAATCACCCCTAGGACATGGGGGCTGACTCTGTGACGGCATGTACTAGATTTGCAATTGTATTCTAATCTATGGAATATACTAAAAATACTTTAACAAAAGAATTACTTACTGTCCAGGGAAAATGGACATATATTTACAACATACCTGAAAATCCTTTTCACTAGATATTGTCACTCACCTTGATCAAAAGGTGTGGCTGAGAATCCTAAAAATAATAATACATGGATTACTAACAGAAATTTCTTAAATAATTCTTAACTCATTTATTCTTTTATTCCTCTTATTCCAGCTTTTCTTTAATTCTTAAACCTTGGGGTTATGCTCTATTGGTCATTTCTTACATTACCTTACACTATTCTTGGTCTGAGGTAACTACATTTAACTTTAACATGAACCGGTATGGGGACCGGTATGCCACCGGTATACCGCCCGATATACCGGTCGGTATGCCGGTTAGGCAAAATTTTGGATATTCAATAACACTACAGACCGGTACAGAAACCGGAATGGAAAATGGTGTACCACCCGGTATACCACCCGGTATACCGGTTAAGCTAAAAATGTGTGAACCGGTAGGGCAACCGGTATGCCGGCCAGTATACCAGTCTTCAATCCAGTGCCAAGAACAGTTCGCACAGGCGACGAACTGTCGAGTTTTTAAGGACTCCCTTCCAAATTCGCAGCCCGAGCAGTGTTTTTCTTCGATTCTTTTGGTTACTATTGATTATATAACATATAAAACTATGTTTTAAAGCTTTTAAACGAATCAAAACGGCTCAAATCCGCTCGATTCGACTTTTTGAGAATTTTTACAAAATCCTAGATTTCTCGCGATTAATCACGTTTTAATTTATTCTACGAGTTGTTATAGGTTACTAACCTTGCTTAGGATGATCTCCGAAGGTTTGGCGAAGATTGGATGAACGTCAGATTGCGCGCGAATCTCTCTTCTTTCTCTCCTTTCTCTCTTTTCTCCCTTTCCCTCTTCTGTCGAACTCCCCTCCCTTCCTGTTTTTCTTTTCTTTTATTTGTTTTTGATTTATTATTTTTATGTTTTATTATATAAATAATTAATATAGGATAAGTATTACGATTATAAATCGAATTGGATTTGTCTTTTAATTACGCCATGGCGTGACAAGGTGCGTCGTAGTTACGATATTTCTTAAGTCCAATTATTTGTATATTTACATTTTATCTTTTAATTATTTAATTTATTCCTTTATTCTAAAAATATTTCTGAATCACTAAAAATTCCCAGATTTCACCCATAATTATTATTAAATTTTCTAATCTTTATAAAAATTATAAACTCTTAATTTATTTATTAAGCTATTTAATTATTTTTATTAGCTTAAACATAATTATAATTACAATTAGAAATTCCAGGTATTACACTATGGGCACAGGAGGATCGGCATCAGCAGGCTCAGTCCCAGCATCTTCAGGAGTAGGAGCCGATGGTCCGCTAAGGCAAGCCCCACCGAAGCAAGATGTAACTGGAGGAATGATACCGATTGACTTTGCATCATCCTTCACTCTGGTGGAGACTAAACCACAAATGCAGCCTTTCCTGAAGTACATGTTCTAGATGACGACAATCTGCTAGCTATATTCTGCTTCAGCTTCGTCATAGCCTCTATTGTAGTCGACATCCTCGAGACCGGTTGCCCTGTTCTTCTCCTCATTCAGCTTGGCCCGGGCCTTCTCATCTTCGGGATTCAGGCGAGTAATCTCCGCATCCTTGTCGGCAAGACTGTCTTCAAAGGCTTTTGCCTTCTCCATCAGCTCTGCTACAGAGTGGTTGGCCTCATTCAGCTTTGCAAGGATTTCTTCGCTAACCTTGCGAGCCGAGTGGGAAAACTGGAGTAGTTCTGCAATCCGCTCCTCAATGCCGATGTCGGCAATCAACATCTGCCAGAAAAGATATCAGCAAGATAAGCCAAAGAAAAAGATGGAAAATGCGAACAAGCAGAGGTACCATACCTGACTGGCGTAGCACATCATCTGATGAAAATAGGTCCTGATACCTGTCAGGAGAGACAGTAAGAAGGTTGGGCCAGGGCTACAACTCGGCTCTCTACTACGCTATCGGTTGCCACCGGGCCGTAACCTTCATGCCGAAGATTGAGATCCCACTTCGGCACCACAACTGCTACTTTGTCAACAACCCCCGTCGGATGTGAGGACTCCAAATTTCCAATGTCGGCACCTGTAATAGCCTGGGAAGGCTCTTTGGCCAGCCTAGCCCTCTTCTTGGTGCGAGCCTCTTTCATCTCGTCGGTGCTTGGGGCCCACCAATGGTATGGTTGGGCTGTGATGACCACCTCAGGTTCGGTTTGGGCAGGGGGATGGCTAAATAAGTCGACAGCCATGTCCTTTGACCTTCTTCTAGTGGCGATCTCCTCTTCCTCTTCTTTGGTGCTGTCGACAGAAGCCTGACGAGCCTCCAAGGAATGAGTATACAAGGGCATATACTCAAGAAGAGTGGGAGTTGAGCACCGGGACGAGGAAAGGTCAGAAATCCGCTTGACCTTGTCCAAGTCGGCCTAAAGCTTCAAGCTATTAACGGTGTTGATGTCTGTAAAATAGATCACAACAAGTTATCAATGCATTACACAATCGTCGGTCAGAACTGAAAGACAAAAACTTACCTGGAACGTCAGGCTTGAAGAGAACCTAAAAGAGGCCCCCCGGGGACTGAAATGCACCAGAGATGATTATATAATCGTCTGCATATTTATCAGAGTCGGACAGGTTGGCAATAAGACCCGCCTGGCCTAGCTTCCTTCTGAAGTAGTATTTGCGTGATTTCTTGTTAAAGCTAAGCATTTAACAGCATAAAATGTCCTCGAGATCGATCCTCTTCTGAAGGTTTTGGCTCAGCTTCGCCACCCCCATTATGATCATAAAAACATTCACCATCACTTGCAACGGCGTGAGGTGCAGCTGGCCAAAGAACTGACTCAACAGGGGTGGAAGGGAAACTGTATGCCACCTTTAACGACGGCTAGAATGGGGACGTGGATATGCAATGGTCCAGGGTCTGTGTCACTGACCGGGGCCAGAGAGATATGGACGTTGTTCGATACGACATAGTTGTGAGACATGCATCACTTATATGGGTCATTATTAATTAATAATTGAGGTTTAAAGTAATTAAAAAAATTATCGAATAAAGAGTCGAAATAAATTATAAAGCTTAAATAAATGATTTAAGAATTATTGGGAATTAATTTGGAATTTTAGGGAATTTTTAGTAGCATTTAAGGATGAAACAGAAGTTAATTTTAAGATTTAATAAGTTCTTGGGGTCAAAGTGAAAGAATTGAAAGCTAAAGGTGGATGTGTGATTTAAGAAGAAAAATAGAATCTGTGTTGTGAGGTGTCGTCAATGGAAGAAAGTTGCGAGGATTTTAGATACAAAGTTGTATATATTCATGCAGTGTGTTGATAGGATAATATTGCATGGAATGTGCTGTTGAATCTCTTTGAGGTGTCGTAAATAGAGATTGTGTAGGTGTATATGACCTTAGGAGGTGTCATTTATGGCTGTAGAAACACAATAGAAAACGTAAGTAATATATATGTATAACTCTGTATAGGTTTTTATCGAGAAATTAAACATTGAATGAAAAATCAAAGTGTGTAATTGTGTTAGTGAGAGGTTGATTGTATGTGATAGAGAGAAGTTGTTCGGGAGAGAGTGTGTTCGTAAGAGAGAAGGATTTGAATTGCAGAGAAATCGGGAAGAAGATGAATAGTATAGGGAGATGAAGAAAACTCAGGTTTCGCAAATAAGCTTTTAATTTTTGATTCGTCCGATTGAGATAATAATTCCCGAAACTAATTATATAGATTCATTACATATCATCCATAGATCATGTGGTTACTTTTAGAAACAAAACAATTGATATTTGGAGGTCAAATTGAATCAAAATTGATTCTTGAAGAAAACCAAATTTTCGCAGAACTGTGAAGGACCGGGCCCAGCACCGGGCTGGGGACCGGCTCCATCAACGGTGCCACCGGTCCTGGTACCAGTGCCCAGACCGGTTGGTAGTGAGGCCATTTGCTTGGATTTTTTGCTCGAGTTTTGGCCGAGAACCTCGAGAAATGTATTTGGGCCATAAACCAATACCTAATCAGTATATTAAATTGTGTTTGCACTTAGTTTAAAGTGTATATAAATTATTAAAATGCTTGTTAAGAAATAAAGAAAACATGAAGTTGGTAGAAGAATAATCATGCATATTATTCCGTTATCGATTCTTATATAGTCAATTGGGTTATTGATAGGTATTGAGGAACCACCGTCGTCTTCGGTTCAAAGGAAAGGCAAGCAAGTTGTATAGAGTTATTCTTCATCCATCAGGTGAATACAATATAAAATTGTATAATACAGAGTAGTTTAATATTTTTCATATTACAAATGTGTCTTTGGAAATGTTTGGGGAAAAGTGATGAAATCCTACAGATCGCGTGTTTTGGGAAGTAAAAGAATAAAAGGAATGTTTTGAATACAAATATGTGTTTTTGGTAAAGAGGTTAAAGAAATGGTTTTGGAAAAGATAAAGAGCTTTGAAACAGAATGGTTTTGGATAAAAGAATAAGAAAAGAGTTTTTGACAATATTATTAAAGGGTTTTCCATTAAGATGATGTCTTGGATCGTGCATAAATAGCCTTGCCATAGTACACGGGATACTATTGGGTTAATACATCGCGGTGCATTGCATAGAGATATATTATATATATGTATATGAGATTATTATTAGTCCTTCCTCCTGGGGCAGGGAAACGAGTGGCCTTTGGTTTATTATGGTGTATCTATCCGAATATTCACAAGTGAACAGATCTGTGTCTCAACGTTGATCAGCAGGAATAATCCTTGGCTATTATGGTTTCTGTGATGGGATGTGATTTGAGATGGGTTTGATCATATTAGATCATTGAGATGAGTTATGAGTTTATTGTGGTATTGAGAAATTGTATTTAAAAAAGGAAATGGGGTTTTGGTGTGTGTAAGAAAGGAAATTATTTTGGGAAAAAAGGGATTTTAAATGGAATTCAAGAAAGAGTTATAAAAAGATTTTGATAAAAGAAAAAAAGAATTTCTTTATTGAGATGAGTTTTTAAAGGAAAAGATGTGTGTTGTAAAATAGTGATCCTTAGCTGTTTTTACTCCTCTTTATATAGTATTCACCAGTTGTCGTCGCTGATGCACGTTTTGTACCTTTCTTTTAGGTGATTGGAGCTAGAGTTCAATGTCCAGTCCAACTGCAGTGTTGTAGGGTTGTAATGACTGTGAGTATTTTTTTATTTTTGATGTATTCTGAGAGGATGTTTATCTCTCTTTGAGTCAGTATCAGTGTTGTATTAGTTGAGTTGTAGTAGTTTGAGGTGGAGTTGTATCAGGTCATGTTGCCCAGGATTTTTATTTCTTTGAGTCTATATTATTATAGCTTTATGTATTAGTTATATTGAGCTGAGTCTATTTTATCAGATTAGTATGTGTTTAGTGTTTTGTATCTGGGTATGGATATGCCACGTCGCTAATCTGGTGATTACCTTGATAATTAACCGGGTTGGGTTGTGATATATTTTATGGTATCAGAGTATAGGTTTAGAGGTTCTGTAGACAAGTAGAACTGAGTCAACTGGACTGTGGACAATACAGTGTCATTGAGTTAGAATTAGAGTATCTTGTCTTGCCGTATTTCCTAAATTATTCTATTTTATTGAACAGAGTTATCACGGAGGATGGTGAGCAGCGAGATGGAGAGCAAGAATCATTATCTTCGTTTGGGCAGAGGCAGGAGGGGCAGAATGAGCCGGTAAAAGCAAAGCATGTCGATATAGATCCAATTCGACAGCTTCATGAGGCCATGATAAGAACAACAGAGAATCAAGCCCGATATTTTGAAAGGCTTCCTATGCAGCCGGTCCCAGAGCAAAGGTAGTTGGTGGACCTTCATACTTCTATATTTAAAAGCTTTAAAGCGATGGACCGATCAACCTTTACTGGGACTAAAGGGGAAGAGGATGCAAAGAATTGGCTGATGAAGATAAAACAAATATTCAATATTATAAGGGCGATTGATGATGATAAGCTGGGTTTAGCAGTATTTATGCTATCCGGAGAAGCATATTGTTGTCCCTTAATATTTTGATGATGATTTTAATTAAATTATTTATATGCACACAATTTAAGTTTATAAATGATTATTAATGATTATCAATTTAAGTGATGATTTTAATTGTCAATTATTCAAATTGAATAATTCATCTCATTGACTAATTTAATGATTAATCAAAATGATTAATTCAATTCATGATACTCATGCTTAATTATTAAAATTAATCTTGTGATTATTTTTTTATTATATCTTGAATTAATAAATTAATGCTCTTGGTGATTTAATCTTGATTAAATTATGTTAATTATGATTTATCCAATTATTGTCAAATGATT
>NMUG010001702.1:0-17305 GCA_002855965.1 Monotropa hypopitys | reverse complement strand
TCTGCGTTTTTTCTCTCTCTTGGGTTTTCTCCTAAGCTGCTGCAAAAGCTGTCTTTGTAGAAGACCCACGGGCTCCAAAATTCCTCTCCTAATTCATTGTTTCCTTATTGATAGCAGCCCCTCACGCCACCCCTACTGAAATCCTTTCAATCTTAACAAATTGGGTTCCCCCTCTTGGGATGCTCTGGATCCTAATGGTTGTTTTATTTTTGGAAAAAGGATGATCTCTCTAGATCATGTATTTCTTTTAAACGGATATGAGAGGGGATTTTTGTTTCCTCATTTTTGAAATTAAGATTTTTAGGAAACACCCTATTTAGAAGGAGTTTATTGAATTTCAAAACAACTATAATATATGAGATTCTTTGTTCTGGAAACAAGAATTTTCGGAAACAGTTTGAAATTTTAGGACATTGATTTTTTTTGTGCAATGATGATTTAAAAATATTTTAAATTCAATATAATGAGATTTAATTTTAAAAATGAATTTTAAAAGATAACAAAATCTTTATAACATATATATGAAGGTGCAATAAAAATATTTCACGATTTAGGGACAGCCAACAGAACCGAAACCAGAACGCGCAACCGGATCCTAAGACGGCTAGCGAAAGATAAAAGGAGGGGACGAATAAAATACCAGCAAAGGTACGAGAGCCGCATGGTCTGCGATTTGATGACGATGAGCCGCGTCTTAATCTTCCGAGCACAAGGATAGGAGCATCTAGCCTACACTACCCCGAATCAAAATAAAAGATCAAAATATAAAAATGGTTCCGGAAAAACGCCAATCCGGAAAACGGTAACATGGTTCATGAAATTGGTTTAGGGTTTATGCATCTCATGTATTTAATTGCATTTCCATGGATTCAATTTCGTATTTGAGCAATTTGGGTGAAACCCCCCAAATTTGGGAAAACCCTACTTTCATAAATTAGGGCTTTCGGTAAATTGGTTGTCACATGGTTGAATTGAGTATGTCTTCATCCAACTGAACATAATTCATGTAGAATTGATGTTTTGGGCAAATTGGTCATGTGTGGAAATTCATGAGATTGCATGTTGGGTTAAATGTAGTATCGAAGAGTCATGCATGAAATTAATTCAAATCAATGGCATTGTCATTCATGCAATTGGGTATCATTGGCGTGTGTTGATGCATATGGTGTATGATTCATGTGTGTTGGTCATGGGTCTCATGTGGAGTCTATTGTCACATTGTAAATTGTGAATATAAAAGAATGAAAATGATGACCCATGGATTGAACCATGCTTGAACCCATTCTCGTGACTCGGAATGGCGGTTGAACACCTTCGCGTGTATAGTCAGAAGGGTTGTTCTTGTTGGTTACTATGATAGGGGAATTATGATTATAGACATTCGCGTGTATAGTTAGAATGTCGGATGGTCGCTCCATCCACGACATTGTGCACAATGGGGGTAGCGTAGCCCTCCCAATGCTCTTGGAGAATGATGGATAGGAATGGATAGTGTGTCGGCCAACACCTATACCAATTCCACCCTATCAAGTTATACAACAAAGATGTGAAACATGAACTAATTAGGATAACTTGGAATTGACTTGTTATAGGATTCCAAGGAGTGTCCTTTGTATCAAGAAAAGAGATGATAACTCATATGCATGTTTTGTGGGCATTTGTCCTAGTAACTCTTGTTGTCATAGTTGGCATGTGTTTGTGGATTGGAGTACATGTTAGTAGTGGATCATCGTCTTTGTCATGTTTTGTATATATGCATGTGTTGCATGCCCTTTATTCACACACTTGTTCACGCCGATCTTGAGCATGCTAGGCTATAGATATTTCCTACTTTGGCGTGACACGCCCTTTCTTTTTAGGTTCCATAGGAAAGAATCCAGTATTTGAAGACTTGGGAACTCTTTGAAGATTTTGGGATTTTGATATTTTTCAAGACTTCCACATTTGTTTTGGTTTTGGAAATACCCCATTTGAGGGTTGTACTAGACTCATGGTTTGTAATAACTCAAACATTGGCACTATATTCTCTTCTACCTAGTCTATGGTTTGAAACTTATGTTTGTAATTATTCTCTCACCTTCGGATTTTCGTATGTGATGTAATGGGAAGTGTGGTAAGGTAAAATTTATTTCCTTATGCGATGAACCTTGTTGCTTCCCCATTTAATAAATGGTTTCAAAATAAAAAATGGCTTGAAAATCTAGGGCGTGACAACTTGGTATCAGAGCTTTCGGATTCGAAAACTTAGGTCTTTGGGGAGCCTCTTAGTCTCTATGGGTTGCATTGAGCATTATTTGCATTATTTGCATCATCTAGCATGTGTCGTGAATATGTAAAGCATACATTGGCATGCTCCATAGGCTTGAGTATGAGTCGTTGAGTATGCATGTGCATTGTTCCATTCTTTGGGTGTAGTCCTGTTAATTGATTCCATTGACTATGAGAATCCGTTGTTGATATCGTTGAGTATCCTTCTCTTTGGTTGAGCCTTGCGTTATTGGTTGAACTACCCATTCGAGCCTTGTCTTGTGCTCTATTCTTATCGTGTTCGTTACTCTCTTGTAGAAATGGCTTATCATCGTGGTAGAAGAGTGGGTCGTGGTCGCCGGGGTGCGCACGCCCAAGACACTCATAGTGAAGAGGTTAATGATAGGATGAGCGGGTTGGAGGACGAGGCACCTCCTGTCATTCCGGTTCTTGAGGGATTTGTGGTTCCTGGTCAATTTGCTCAAGAGCTTGTGACTGCCATGGTCAAAGCTAATCGTGGACTTGCTGCTCCGCGAGAGAATGCGGGAAATCGTACTATAGAGGCATTGAGGGAGTTTAGGCGCATGGACCGTCCAAAGTTCAATGGTGAAGGCGATCCCTTGGAAGCTGATCATTGGATGTTCGAGATAAAGAAGGTACTGGATACTCTGGAGATTGGGGAGGATAAGTTGCGGATCTCATTCGCTACATACCAGCTGACCGGAGAAGCTAGTTAGTGGTGGAGTTATATTCTAGAGATGCGTCGTGCCAACTTGCTTGCCAGTGGAGATGCTAATCCACAGGCTATTCTTGATCATGTTCGTGGGATGACTTGGGATGATTTTCAAACTGTCTTTGAAGGGCAGTATTTTCCAGAGAGTTTCAGGGAGCAGTTACGCGAGCAGTTCGAGTGATTGGAGCAGGGGACGATGACTGTGTCCCAGTATGCTATGCGATTTCAGGCATTGTCACGATTTGCGACTGATTTGGCGAGTACATAGGAGAGGATCACTGATTCTGGACCCGCGATTTGTCGCAGAGACTTGTGAGTGTGGAGCCACCTTTTGTTGATATCCCGTTGAGGGAAGAAGACGACCCAAGACAACCCATGGATTCACCACCTAGGGTCATGCGAGACTACATGAATCCCGAGAGGATTACATCACAATCTGCAATTATCTTGCCAGCACGTAATCGAGTAAATGCTTTCACCATGAAAGCAAGTCATCTTACTCTTATGACTCCTTTCCATAGTAGGGACTGTGCTAACCCATTGCAACACGTGCGAGATTTTGAGTATCTTATAGACTCAATGGCTACTCCGGGACAATTAGAGACATCCAGACTTACTTTGTCTCCCTATTCTTTGAAGGACAAAACTAAGGCATGGTTTCAATCTCTTGAGCCACAAAGTCTACGCACGTGGGGAGAAGTTTTAGATGCTTTCTATGCAAAATATTTCCCTTCTTCAAAGAGAAATCTCTTGATCGCTCAAATTCAGAGTTTCAAAGAAAAAGATGGAGAATCTCTCTTTGAAAGTTGGGAACGCTTTAAGGATTTACTAATGACCATTCCACGCCATGGATTTGCTAAACATCAACTGGTCATTTATTTTTACAATGGATGCTCTATGAGTAGCTGTACAACTATTGACATGATGTGTAATGGTCGATTAGATGAAAAAAGTCCTGATGAAGCTTGGGACCATTTGGCTCACATAGCTGAGCAAGATAAGGCATGGGTTAACATGGACCCTGGAGAGAGAGCTATGTTGAAGCAAGGCCCAAGTGGATCCGGAAAATTCACCTTGAGTGAACCCATCGGTGTGCACCATCGCATTGATGATCTCACTTAACAAATCAAAGAATTACAATTGCAACAAGTCCACATTCATGTGAAGGTGGCAAGGGTAGAAGAAATTTGTCAAATTTGTGAATATCCGGGCCACACTTCCAAGGAGTGTTCGACACTTCCGGTACTCAAGGAGCTATATCATAATGCACACCACCAAAATGCGGATGTAAATGCTATAAACCCACGGTACGATCCACATTCCAATATGTACAATCCGGGTTGGCAAAAGCATCCCGCTTTTGGATGGAAGGACCAAGTTGTTACACCACTATACGAACCAGTGTTTCAACAACAATATCGGTTGTTTCAGAATCAAAATCAAGGTCGGTATTCTCAAGGACCACTTGGATTTGAACATGGGGGTGGACAAGGTATGCAATTTAACCCTCCTTCTAGGTTAAGTGTTGATGACATGTTCGCACAATTGGCATCAAGTCAAACACAGTTGCAACAAGAGATGAGTGATTTTAAAAAGCAAGTGTCTAACTGGATGACCACTCAAGACAAAGGGAAATTTCCTACACAACCTCAATATAATACCCAAGGACCAAAGTTTGTAGGAAATCCCTCAAATTCCAATTCAAATACGGAACATGCTAAGTGTATTACCACACTTCGGAGTGGTAAGGAGGTTGATAAGACTATTTTGCCAAAAGTTTCTCATGATACCACTCCTAAAGACTTGCAAGTTCCGGATTCGAATTTGAGTGCAAACAAGGAAGAAGATGAAAGTAAGGAAGATAAGAGTGAAAAAATTGAAATTCAGAAAGTGCAGGACCCCATCGCAATCCATGATCCGGCACCTTTTCCCCAGCGGTAAAGGAGGCCGGCGAAAGCTAATGATGTTTCTAGAATTTTGGATGTTTTTAAGCAGGTACAGGTCAATATCCCACTTCTCGAAGCAATAAGGCAAATTCCATCATATGCCAAATTTTTGAAGGACCTGGTGACCTACAAGCGGAAACACAATGTTTAGAAACATGCATTCCTCACACAACAAGTTAGTTCCATAATCCAAAGGAACGTCGCACCAAAGTTCAAAGATCCGGGTAGTCCTACCATTACTATTCACATTGGGGATCACCAGATTGATAAAGCATTGTTGGATCTTGGGGCGAGTGTAAACTTTCTACCATACTCAATCTACAAGCATCTTGATTTAGGAGACCTGGAGGAAACAAGGATCACACTCCAGCTAGTGGACAGGAGTGTTCGATTGCCGATGGGAATCATTGAGGATGTTTTGATGCAAATTGAAGATTTTATCTATCCAATGGACTTCATCATATTGGATACGTGTTCGGTAGCATCACCTCAGTCCCACATTCCGGTTATACTGGGTAGACCATTTTTGGCCACTGCCCACGCTATTATTGATTGCCAAAATAGTTTACTGGAGATGTCATTTGAAAATATGAAGATGAAAGTTCATGTGCTCAATCTTCATAACCAAGTGGGAGATGATGAGGACATACACGAGATGAATTTGATTGATGACCTTGTGGAAGAACATCTAGATGTTATCTTGGAACGGGATACTTTGGAGACACAGTTGGACTTTTATTCTCAAGCTATCTTGGAGTCTGAGGACATGGAACAACTATATTCTTTGTTGGAAGGAGAGGAGGAGCTTAATATGGCTGACTCTTGGCCATCTCGTTTTGAAGAATTGCTAGTGCAAGAGAATAAGATTCAACCTTCATGCATTGTTCCACCAAAGACGGAGTTGAAGCCATTTTCGGACTTATTAAAGTATGCTTTCCTTGGTGATGACGATACTTACCAAGTGGTTATATCATCTCTTCTCAGCAGTGGCCAAGAAGCCAAACTCATTACACTCTTGCAGAGGCACATACAAGCAATTGGTTGGACAATCGCAGATCTCAAAGGGATAAGTCCTCTCATTTGTACTCACCGTATATGTTTGGAGGACGACGTCAAACCATTATGTCAACAACAACGCCGGCTAAACCCGGCAATGAAGGAAGTAGTAAAGAAAGAGGCACTAAAGCTCTTGGATGCCGAAATTATTTACCCAATCAGTGATAGCAAGTGGGTGAGCCCTACTCAGGTGGTGCCTAAGAAATCAGGAACAACAGTGGTGAAGAATGAGCAAGGGGAGTTGATTACAAAGAGGGAAGTGACCGGGTGGCGAGTATGCATCAACTACTGGAAACTCAATGCTGGTACAAAGAAGGATCACTTTCCCTTTCCGTTCATTGATCATATGCTTGAACGAGTAGCAGGACATTCCTACTACTGCTTTTTAGATGGTTATTCTGGTTACAACCAGATTGAGGTAGCATCGGAGGATAGAGAGAAGACAACTTTCACATGTCCATACGGTACATTTGCATATCGCCGTATGCCTTTTGGGCTTTGCAACGCCCCAAGCACTTTTGCTAGATGTATGATGGGTATCTTCAGTGACATGGTGGAAGATATTCTTGAAGTCTTTATGGATGATTTCTCAATATACGAGAATGCTTTTGACAAGTGTTTGGATAATTTGGAAAGGGTTCTGATACGATGTGAAGAGAAGGATTTGGTGTTAAACTGGGAGAAGTGTCACTTTATGGTGACACAGGGCATTGTCTTGGGATATATCATCTCTTCTGAAGGCATACAGGTGGACAAGGCGAAAGTGGATATCATAAAAAAACCTTCCCACTCCATCATGTGTCAAAGATATAAGAGCTTTCCTGGGCCATGCTGGTTTCTACAGAAGATTCATCAGGGATTTAAGTTCTATTTCTAGACCCTTGTGCAATCTACTTGCCAAGGACGTGCAGTTTGAATGGAGTAAGGAGTGTGACAAAGCATTCATATTTTTGAAGGAGAATTTGATTTCCCCTCCAATTGTGCGACCGCCAGACTAGATCCTCCCATTTGAGTTGATGTGCGATGCCAATGATTATACAGTGGGAGCTGTTCTGGGCCAAAGAAAAGATAAGGAGCCATATGCCATGAGTTATGCCATCAAGACCCTGAATGAAGCGCAAATTAATTATTCCACGACGGAAAAGGAGATGCTAGCAGTGGTATTCGCATTGGAGAAGTTTCGATCATATTTGGTTGGGTCCCACATCACAGTTTACACAGACCATGATGCTCTCAAATATCTCATGGCAAAAGCAGATGCCAAGGCACGACTAATCCGATGGATCTTGTTAATTCAAGAGTTTGACTTGACGATTAAAGACAAAAAGGGAGTGGAGAACGTGGTTGTAGATCATCTCTCCCGCTTACACACGGAGGACAAGAGCACTCATTTACCTATTACAGAGACATTTCCAGATGAGTATCTTTTTGTGATATCCAGTTGTCCCTGGTATAAGGACATTGTAAACTACCTTGTTACCGGGCAATTACCAGAGGATTGGAGTTTACCTGCAAAGCGGCGATTTCTCAGTGAGGTACGAAATTTTGTTTTTGATAATCCATATTTGTATAAATACTGCCCTGATCAGATTATTCGCCGGTGCATTCCGGATGAGGACCAACGTGGTGTATTGATTTTTTGCCACACGGATGCTTGTGGAGGCCATTTTTCTGCAAAGAAAACGGCCACCAAAGTTCTCCATTGTGGATTTTATTGGCCCACACTTTTCCGGGATGCATTGAAATTTTGCAAAGCATGTGATTGATGCCAACAATTAGGAGCCATTACTCAGAAGCATGAAATGCCCCTTTCCAACATTATGGTTGTGGGGTATTGATTTCATGGGCCCCTTCTTGTTGTCGTACAGTTATCAATACATCTTGTTGGTAGTTGAATACGTGTCAAAGTGGATGGAAGCAATTCTAACTCGTACCAACGACCAGAAGGTGGTGCTGGAATTTTTGAAGGTCGACATTTTTTCTAGGTTTGGTATGCCTAGGGCTATTATTTCAGACCAGGGGACGCATTTCTGTAATCGCCCATTTGAGGCATTGATGCGTACCTACGGTATAACCCACCAAGTTTCCACGACATACCATTCCCAAACAAATGGTCAGGCAGAATTTGCAAATCGTGAGAAACAAATAATTGAAAAAACTATGAGACCTAACAGGAAGGACTGGAGTGCAAAGTGGGTAGATGCACTTTGGGCATATCGAATCGCATATAAAACGGTGTTGGGTGCATCACCCTACCGACTTGTGTACGGTAAGGCATGTCATCTGCCAGTCGAAATGGAACATAAGGCCTTTTGGGTCATTAAATCTGTAAATATGTAAATTAATGGAGCTGGTGCTCTTAGGCGTCTTCAACTTAATGAGCTTGAAGAAATTAGACGGGACGCCTACGACAACACCGACATCTATAAGCAAAAAGTCAAGACCTTTCATGACCAACAGATTCATAGAAAAGATTTTGTTGTTGGTCAAAAGGTTATGCTTTATAACACAAGGCTCCATTTATTTCCCGGGTAGTTGAGGTCACGATGGACCGGCCCCTACTTTGTGCAACAAGTTTTTTCACATGGGGCCGTTGAAATCCGTGATCCTAAAAATGATAATTGCTTTAAAGTTAACGGACAAAGGTAGAAACTGTTTTTGGAAAATTTTGATAATGAGGAAGTTGTGGAGGAATTGGCCAATCCCATTTACGTGGATGACCAATTACCCTAAAGTGAAAAATAAAATAAAGAATCATAAAATGTCTAGGAGACAATAAAACCATGTAGTTTGAGATATCTCCAGTGTTCACCGTGCTCGAACGGTCACTTGACAGTCCGGTATATGCGCCTGTTATTCTATCATCATTGATGCATTATCTGGGGATTACCCCGGTAAAAGTAGGGATGATTGTGAAATTTGATTGGGACCCCTCCAATATGAGTGGATCACCTATTGAGTAGCAATCTACCCCCAAATTCCGGGAAACTCTCTTCTCTAATGCATTGGTGAGTGAGAATAATGAGGAGAAAATTACTACTCGTAAGAGTCGCGTAAGAACTCATTTCACGCTTGGCTTCTATTAGCAAGCAAATTTTTGGACTAATCATTTTCTTGTAGTTGTGGTTGGCATTTGTGTTTTGCAGGGTACTTTTCTTTTGCTTTGAGCTTTGGGCATTGTCCGCGGCAATATAAGGTAATGATGGTATTGGGTGGTGTATAATACCCCGGAGGTACATTTCTTTTTCTCTTTTCTTTATTCTTCTATACTCCGATGACGGAGCATATTTTAAGTTAAGAGATGTGGAAACACTTTCATTTATCCTATTTTAGTTTAAAAATTTGGTTTTGAGTCACATTTCTTGTCCCCCATTTTTTTTAAAAAGACGGTCTAGTATAGCCGACTGCTTCTATTTTCTCTTTTGAGGCAAGGATAAAAGTATATCTTGCATTGTCCACGTGACGGGCTCGGTTAGTTAGGTTAGTTGAATAAGTGAATTACCTATACAATGGATTTTGGGATACATGCGAGTTTTCACTCTTAAGCATGGGTAGATACTTGTTGAGCCTTGCTTGGACTTGTAGGTGTCATCTTAAGTTATCTTACTAGCTTGTAGAGAAAAATTTGTTTTGGCATCTATTCGTTAACACACTTGTACTTCACGAAAATAGGCTAAAGTCGCTTGTGAATTTACATCTTGGTTGTCTAGAAGGCTATGACTAGTGGAGACTTATACCCATGCGAGATTAGAGCCATACTTTTCTTGGAGCGGTGTCACATAAACTCTAGTTGTCATGAAAAATAAATATACTCGTTGTTGATCTCATTATTCTTGTTGCTTAGCATTGGGAAATTCATCATCATTATATACACCTTATACTTGGCATGCACGGTTATTGTCGGCCTTAGGAAATGATTCTAGGCATTCTTTGACTATTTTGATCCGGTTCGTTTCTTTGATTGCAATAACATTTGTTAGCCCATTTGAGCCCTTTACATAAACCATTTTCTTTGATTGAGCCTTATATTTATATATGATGTCTTGAGAATGGTTTTATTCACGTTGAAGATGTATTTGGAGTGATAAGGCATTCTTTGTTTTATGTATTCATTGTTGGTAAACCCCTTATATCCCAAGAAAAATCAAGAAAAAATCCAAAAGGGGGGAATCAAAGCAAAATGGGGTGTCACCTATTTCATTGTAAAAAGAAAGAAACAATTATTATTCATTTTAGGAAAAGTATTGCAGTTTGAGAAAAATACAGAAGAAAAAGAATAAGGCAAAGTTGAAAAGAAAAAGAGAAATATGAGGAGTGGATTAGTTTACGAGGGCCTCGTATATTGGTTTGCCCTGTACATTTGTTTTATGCCTATTCTCAAGCATCTAAGTTGAACCCTTAGCCTGATACATGTCCAACGCATGTCCGACATAGTTTTTCCCTTACCTAACGTTATAACCGGAATAAAAGTCCTAATTGATCCTAATGACCGACAATCACTTTGTGCATGTCAAATTAAGATCACAATCCCAATTGCTATGCATTCTCAGCCATGAGATCTATCCACTTATATAGAACGTTCTTTCGTGTCACGATGTGTGGAATATTTTGTTGTCATATTTACATATCTTCCGCCCATACATAGGAGAGTTTGATATATGCACCTTGTTTCAAAGCATCTTACTTGTGAGTGCATTACACAGTGAGAATTGAAGTTGAGGCTCGGACCGGATAGACTATTGAGTTGTTTTCTTACTTGCGACGATTAAGCCTTGCACATTACATGTTGACACTCGATGCCATTACTTATTTTTTTTACTTGCTAGCTTGATAATTTTTGCTTGCCCACTTGTCCTTGCGAGGCTCCATACTTCTTTCTTTTGCTTTTGAGTTCTAACTTGCATTGTTGGTGGACCATGTATAAGTAATTCCTTAGGTTTTGTGGGTTATCGTTGCTAAAAACCCTCACGAGACCATACTCGTCCTACCGGGTTGCCTGGGGGTTTAAAGGAACTATCATGTGTCAATTGTTTATTTTCAATAAGATCTAGCCCTAGTTTAGTTTGCTAGAGATTAGCAAACAATAAGTTGGGAGATGTGATAGGCACACAAATAAGTCTATTTCACGTGTCTATCTAGTTCTCTTAACACTTTTAAGGAAGATAATTTCATCTATTTATACAGTTTGCACGTAATCTATGTTTTGCTTAGTAAACCCACGAAACAGGTTAATTCAGGCCAATTTGGGGCTAAAGAAGTGTATGGAAGTTTTGAGGTTCGAGGCGGCAGAAAAGATAAAGAGTTGGGTTCAAGACCATAGAAGAAAACAGGCTCATTATCGATAACTATCAGTTCGTTATCGATGACCAGCAGAGACAGCACCTCAGCCAGATTTCCAGAGAAGATCGTTACCGATAACGGATTTCAGTGTTATCGATAACGGATGAGGAATTGATTCGGGCCAAGAACCAGAGAAGATTGTTACCGATAACGGACTTCAGTGTTATCGATAACGAAGGATTGAAGCCAACCAAGCCAAAAACCAGAGAAGATTGTTATCGATAACCATCATCTGGTTATCGATAACAGCTGTTGAAGATCCATATTTGCATTGGATGGTTATTGATAACGGATCATGATCTAGATCTGGTTATCGATAACGAACCCTGTGTGGGAAAATTTACAGTTTTGAAATTCGATTTTAAGGTTATATGTGTAATGTTTTAAGGATTAAAAGAGAGGATATAAAAGCTTAGAGGGGGAATTCGTAGGTTAACTTTTGAAAACATATTCTTAAGTTTGGATTAGGACTAGAGAGAGGAAGAGGAGCCTCCATCCTTTTCTCTCACCTCCATTGTCATCTTCTACATTAAGCTTTTCACCCAAGTGTTTTTCTTTCATGATTTGAGTAAGTTGATGTTGGGAAGACTATTGATCCTCTTTACTTGATTTGTTTCATCATTAGTTATTAATAAAACCTTTGTCTTTTATTCAATTTTCTTTTCAATTATGTCCTCTTCTTCATTGAATGTGAATCCCCCTTCCACCATGAGTGAGTAGACTCATTGGTGTGGTTGGGGATGAATTGATCTCTAACACCTATTCCAATGGTTTCTCTCTTCTATTTTCAATTCTTGGATACTTACATTAGGGTCACCTTTCTTGTGTGATGCGCTCTTGGTAGATTAGGTATTTGATCATGGATTGTCGCAGACACGAGAGCCAAGGCATCCATGGTACTTAGACCATCTTCTATAGAGGGGGTAATACATGTACAAGGCTCTGCCCAACGTGCCTGAGTATCCAAGCCGTTATTCAACGAGAAACCTACGGTACAAGGATGTTAGGATCGATGAACTCCCCAACAACACGCTTTTTCTCATAAGGAAAAATTCATAGTTAAGATTTCTTAGTATTTTAATTTAAACAAAAACTTGTCTTTGCTAGGTTAGTGTTTTTAGTTAAATATTTCATTAAAACAATTCATGGCTAGCATCCAACTGCCCCTCACTTGATCTTTACATCGCTTATGATTTCATTAGTGCCTCCTTGTGGATTCAACTCCGGTACTTCCGAACTTATTATGCTCGTGCGACATTGATTCCCTACGCTTGAGGAGCGTCGTTTTATTACACCTTTTGCACGCAAGAAAAGGCTATAAACTTGAGAAATGATTGAGGCCTCGAGTGCCCTGGAATGCTTATTGACATCTTTATGGCTATTGAGCCACGTATTAGTTGATTCACTCTAGCATAATACTTATAGATTTTCATAAAACCTTTTTAGGACAAGAGCATGAGTAGACATTGAGCATATAAGATAGCTACTCATTTGATGTACTATTTATTTAAAGATTTGGCAAGTTGTGCTTTCGTAAAAGAATATGGCGGTAATGAAAGTTTATATTATTCACATCACTCTTTGTATTTTGTTTATGTTTCCGCATTCTTATTTATTATTTTGTGATGGAATCTCTTAGATCGTTACTTTAGGTTTTTGCAAGCTCGCTCGTTGGCCGATCATAGTCTATTATTGGATTGGGTCGTGACACCATGTTTGGCATCCCAAATCAGGACCTTACATATATTTAGTCCCCTATTCTATGGTTCACCTAAAAACTACTCAAAACTAAATTAAAACCATTTAAAACTCCCTTTGATTCTCTTAAGAAAATTATTTTACAATTTTATTCTAACTCCATTTTCATGGAGTTTTCTTAGTTTTCTTAAGGTTCTAAGGTGATTGGGTGGTAGAGATAGTGACCTTACCCGTTCTCCGGCAAGATGGCGACCTCGAGTGGTTGATCTCCACCTCCCGGACACCTTCTTTTTCTTTCCCTTCTCTTTTATCTCCCATCTCTCTATTTTTGATAAGAATATGAAATCGGTGGGGATAAATCTCACTAAAAGCAGATTTTTTTGGCTATGCTATGGTCTACGGTGGTTTATTCCTCTTAAATTTTAAGTATTGTTTTTATATAATCCACCTTATCTTATTTTAATCACCTAAAATTAACAATTGATCCATAAAAATCTAATTTTATCCATTAATTCTTACTAAATTTCTCGAACCCAGTATAAAAATTTAGTTCCACAAATACTTATTTAAACTAATTGATTTAATATTGTCGATAATAAACATAATTATAGAAAATTTAAAATTTAAGGTATTACAATTCTGATGAGAAGCAGATCCGACCTCTTGCATCGCTCTCGAATGCCTAGCATTTAAAGTCCCTTCTGCATTCATGTGCTTCTGAGCCCTCAATACAAGTTCCACCACGGTTTGGGGAGGATCCCGTGTGAGATTAAACAGGAACTGCACTGCCTAGAGGCCAGTTGTATATGTGTTAATAAAGACTTTATCATTCATACTCTCCACCTGCATTACCGCCTTCGTGAAACGAGTCGTGAAATCCCTTAAAGATTCTCTGTGGTTTTATACTATCATCAGCAAATGGGTTGATGGTTTGTTGTGCTGTTGTCCAACAATGAAATAGACGACGAAGCTCTTGATAATCCCTTTGAAGTTATTGATGGTACCTGGTTGAGTTTATTGAACCACATCCGTGCGTTTCCCTTAAGGGTGATAGAAAAACTTGGCACATGATCTCATCTGGAACTGCTTATAACATCATAAGATTTTTATAGGTCTCTAGGTGGTCTAATAGGTTTGTAACGCCATTGAATGTATCGATCGAAGGCACCTGAAATTTTTGTGGAAGCGCTATCCACATGACCTCAGGTGTGAATGAGGAGTATGTGTTCTGGACTAGTTTGTCCACTATTGCTGGGGTCTTGATCTTGATATGACACTATAATCGATTGATTTGGGCCTTCACAGCCACTAAGACATCTTGCTCTACTTCTGGTCTATCAGGATTTTGTCATGTTCCCTCATGGTTTTTAACCTCCTGGCATGCCAGAGTGCAGTCTGTTGACCCTAAGTTTTGATGGTGCATTATTTACACACAATATAATATTTATAAAATGATTTCTAATTCCTTGAATTATGATTTAAATGTTAAAATACTTATTTAAATCAAGGAATTTGTTTTAAATCTTAATTTCCATATCATTCTCGTATTAAAGTCCACGAGATTGCCCTTTATGGTTTAAATCTTTTTAAACTCTCTTAGGACTATTTAGAAGTCATTTAAAATTCCTTAAACTTGTATTCAATGTTTAAACATTTATTTAATCAAGAAACTTAATGACATTTGATTAGAGGCTAAAGGAATATTGTTTTCAATGTTTGAAAATCTTTTTAAACACTCCTTGGACCCTTGCATGCTCTTAGAATATTTGATTCTCTATTTTGAACGTAAATGTTTTTAAGAAAAGACTTGGAAAATGAATTCTCTCAAAAAACCAATTTTATCTTTACATTTTTCCAAGTTGTTTTCTTCATGTAAAACCTAGAGAATTGAATTATCTATCCAAGAGTTCAAGCCTCATCAAATTTGGAATTGATTTGTGCCCTCAAACCTTAACTGGTACCATAACCGGTACACTGGGCGGTATGCCGGCCGGCATACCGGCTGGGCCAAATCCATAGGGTGGTCGATAGATTATAACCAAGCACGAAGCTTGCGCCTGCGGAGCCACGATCTTCATTGCAGCGACCCAGCCAAGACAGACAGTCGATCTTCAAAGGTGGATGTACATCATAATCCAGAGCCATAGGGTGGTCAACAGATTATAACCAAACCCAAAGCTTGTACCTGCCGGAGCCACGAACTTCATTGCAGTGACCCGGCCAAGCCAGCCGATCGGTCTTGAAAGGTGGATGGACATCATAATCCAGAGCCATAGGATGGTCGGCAGGTATAACCAAGCCCGAAGCTTGCGCCTGCCGGAGCCATAGGGATGGATGGATATCAAATCCAGAACCATGGGGTGGACGACAGGTTATAACCAAGCCTGAAGCTTGCGCCTACCGGAGCCACAAGATAGACGACAAGTTATAACCAAGCCCGAAGCACTAACCGGTATACTGCCCAGTATACCGGTCCCCTACCGGTCCCCTACTGGCCTTTGTAAAATTTGCAGAATTCGAATTTTAAGTTTCATTTATTTACAACAATGCCACCAAACGGTCATAAACGGCTAGTTTTGGATTGAGGCCTATAAATTAGATCCTTGGGGTCCTAGAAACTTGTTGAGACCATGTCCAAACTTTGCTATCATTTATATCTCATCCTTTCTCTCTAATTCTCTCTAAAACTCTCTATCTCTCTAGTTTCACTTGTAAATCATTTTTGTAGTAGAGAGTTATTGGTTCTTACACTTGTATCTAATTAGAGAGAGCTCATATTCTATCTTGTAATATTCATATTTAGCCTTGAGCCCTATTGTTACCTTGTGGAAGGGGTTGTCTTCCACAATATCATTCTTGTACTTCGAGCTTTCATTGAAGTCAAGACTTGAAGAATCAAGCTTGCAAAGATTTGAAGAACGAAGATTGGAGTCAAGTTCAATCCTTGGAGGAGTCTTGAAGCTTGCATTGAAGGTGGGAGCCGCCTTGAGAAGAAGCTCAACAACAAAGAAAGGAGGGAGCCTCCATTGAAGTAGCTCATCAAAGAAGGTGAGAGCCGCCTTGGGAAGTAGCTCATCAAGAAGGTTTGAGAAGCCTTGGAAAGTTGCTCACATTTGTAAGGGTTTGACAACTACCTAAAAGTTGTAAAGGTATTAGTAGAACTCTTACTAATTGGTAAGAGAAATGAACGTAAAGTTAGGAATTTGGACAATCCCTAACCGAACCACTATAAATCACTGTGTCATTTGCCTTTACTTCTTTACCTTACTTTCCCTTACTTATTGAGCAATTTAATTCACTTTCACTCTACTATTCATTGTGCTTGGAATTTTTTGATCCAAAATCTCTTTATATATCTAGTTATTTAGAACCACTTGAAAACCTCGACCTCTTGGGATTAGAACCCCAAGAACCTGAGGTGTAACGAAAAGGATTCACTTGGTGCTTCAATTAGATTGGTATTTGAACTTGTGATATTCATCACACTTTGAATACTTAAGTCTTCCGCACTAATTTGCCTAAATATGTCTTAACTTGAAAAGAAAGTTTTATTTGGGCATTTTTGATAATAAACCAATTCACCCCCTCTCTTAGTTGTCCATTGCATCGAGTACACAGGGACCAACACAGTCTCTACCAAGGTCATTAATCGGGTTCTCCGACGGGTGGCTGTTATCTCCTTCAGGATGTCGGTTTGTCTCCACTACAAGCCTTTTTTGCATTTCCTGATTCTGCATTCGTTCTTCCTTTAGAGCCCTTTACATGGCCTCCATCGTTGTTGTATTTAGTTGAACATCTCTACTGTAACCACCTGTGGACCATGAGAACTTTGGCCATTCTGACCTTGGTTACAATTAAAAGTCACTGTTCTTCCACTGTTCGAGTTTGAACCATTCAAGAAAATCGTTCACTCAAATTGGGAAAGAAGTTTCTAATAGACGACGTCAATTGCTGATGCAGTTTTATGATTGGTTCAGCTTGAATCAGCACCTCCTCCGAGCGATCTTGCAAAACAATGACCGGTAGACATAAGGTGGGAGTGTGTCGTCCAAGTTGCATCTGACGATTAAGTTAGAAATTGAAGAAAAGTGGAAGAACTTGGAAGAGGGATGAGTATGAATTTCATACATTTTCGTCTATCATTTTACTGATATATATAGGGAATGGTTCAATATACCAACAAATCATACCAATGCTTAATAAAACTTCCTTCGGGCTCCACTGTGATTATTTAAACCATTCATGATGTTTACATCAATAAAATATATGGTCCTGCAAAATTTTT
>NMUG010001701.1:0-17305 GCA_002855965.1 Monotropa hypopitys | reverse complement strand
GAATCCATCCTTCGTATTTGTCGTTCATTGGGTAAATTGCGTTCATTGAGTGTGTTCATCATTTTCCATTGATGTTTCCATTACCCACAACCTTCCACATTTCCACACAAGGGCGGACAAGACACGCCTCACAATATCCTAACGCAAGGATATTCAAACAATGGCAACAACCCCATTTTCCCAATCGTGGAAGTCAAACACCAACCGCACGCACACACTCAACCAAGAAAGTCATCTATTCACAATTGACTCACCAAAAGAACCCCATGACAACCATGCCTATCAAACAACCAACAAACCATAATTCCACTCTACCAAGATTTCCCCAAATCACAACACAATCAATATCCCAAGAATCGCCCATCTTACCAAATCACATTCGTCTAAATCAATTTCTCACCCAAAGGTAATCATCATTATACAATCTCCTCGCACCACACACAAGACTAACATAAGTTCCTTTCGTCCTCCTAGAAACTCAACAAGGCTCAACACGACTCAAATACCTCAAAAACCACTTATAGACTCACTGGGGGATTTCATCGAACATGTAGCACGCACCAAGGAACTTAGAGTCTACAACCAACGAAAGTTCCTACGAACCTCCAATTCACCTCAAATCATTGAATTTCCCAAGAATCCCAAGACCAATATTCACGAATGATTTACGAATTCAACTACTCAATCAAGGTGTAAGGGGGAATTCAAATAACGATCAATCGAACGATTTAATGACAAACGAGTAAGTCTAGAATAAGCATTCCTACGCACGCGAGGTAGAATTTAGAAGTTACCCACATTGGTCGTCGGAATCGCCTCGCCGGAGTGTCGCCGGAGAAATCGCCGGAAACGTCGTCGCGAACCTATATACGTCAAAACGATCACAACGATGAGTACAACAACGTTTACTAAAGACGCGAATCAAGAAACCCACTTTGGAAAATCGACTTACCGAAGAACGACGGTGAATGATTTCGATATGCACGTTGCCGGAGAGCCCTCGACGTTGTGATCAACATTTCTCCTCCGCCAATCTTAATTCGGGCTCGAGTGCCCCTTTGATTTGAAGAGAGAAGTGAGAGGGAGAGAGGAGGGAGGTAGAGAGAGAGAGAGGGATCTGGAAAATAGGGTTTGGAATGCTCCAAACTCGAGCCCAAACATTTATATAGGACCCCACGCGAAAAGACAACTTTGCCCTTAATGATGTTCGGAAAAACAGCACCTGCACCGGTGCAAGTCAGGTCTGCACCGGTGCAAACCCCGTTTGCACACTTACTGCCTTGACTCAGAACCCTTGTGCACCGGTGCATCTCCCACCTGCACCGATGCAAACCACTCCTGCACCGGTGCAACCCTACCTGCACCGATGCAAACCAGGACAGAAGCTACGGAAATCATTCTGCACCGGTGCACCCAAGACCTGCACCGGTGCAACTACTTTGAGAGAAATGCAGTGCACTCTGGACCATACCTGCACCGGTGCAACCCCAACCTGCACCGGTGCAACTGCACCAAAACTGAAATAAAATTGCAGATTTGGGTCCAAGGCCATTCCGGAGAAGCCCGAACTCGACCCAAAAGAGTCCTAAAGGTTCCAAAGAGACTTCCAAGCGATACGACAACGGTTGAATTGAAAACTAGAATTTGCGGAGTGTTACAAACTCCCCCTCTTATAAGAATTTCGTCCTCAAAATTTACTCGTGCAACAGATTAGAAGATCAACGCAACCATCAACGAGAACACCCCGAAGGTATTTGAACACCAAACACCATCACCACGAAGGAAACCATTTTACGATAAACGACCACGCACGGCAAGCTCTCACCTAGCTTGAAACAAATTTCCCAACACTAACCGGAATCGATAGACGATGAAACGAACCAATCGCACTTAGTGACCGAAAGTCCACGAACGAAATACTCCAATGGGAGTCGCACAACGTTCTTCATCACGCTTTTACCACAAACACGCAACGACCAAACATAGAATCCATCCAAGGAGTTCAAACCGCTTCAAGAAAGCACACCAACTCACAAGTGAGCATCACCAAACCACGAACAAGCCATAGGCATGCCACGATACCAAGTCGCAAGCGAAGGACTACTCGCAACCATCCCAATTCCCGTATGCATATACATGCCTTTTACTCACAACACCACAAACACAACACGTCCTGGTGTGATGACAGAGACACAAGTGAGATTGTCTTGAAAGGCCCCGGCCGAAGGCATATCCCAATTCAATACACACACGTCAAACTTACATCCCACAATCAAAGAAAAACACACGCACGCTACACCAAGAATGCAAATGTTAAGTCCAACAACATGACTTAACATAAACTCATACCAAGTCTAAAAATTTCAATATGCATTCGTACCCCTTCCCATGATTCTATTCGATACGTTGCCTTGAGGATCCACATTTTCCCGCAAACGATTACAAACAATAGGTACGAATGCCACGACTAGACGAGCAACAAAAAAAAGAAGTTAAGACTTCTTACCGCGATTCAACTTTCAATACGAACAATCCGAAACCGAATCATGAAGGTGAGGCCTAAACGAAATGCCTCAACCACAACAACGACAAGAGTCAAACAATACTCACCAAGATGTTTCCAAGGCAACAAGGGAAACAACTACAAGTAGATGTATCTTTGCCAATCACGCAAAATTACCAAATCCCAAAAATGAATCAACAAGTATATTCATATTTTTGCCAATCACGCAAAAATATTAATTTCCCAACGACAAGTATGAAACTCAAACAAGCATTTCATTAAACCGGAATAGAATCTAGTGTGCTCAACAAAGCAAAAGATGCACACCACAACAAAAGTACAATCGATTCCCAAAAGTCCAAAGGTGAAAACACGCACATAGAGTTCAACAACAAAGTTTTGCATAAAAAGAAAGCAAGAGACAATCTTCAACGAGAGGTGTTACGGACAACACCATTCTTCCAACGGCCGAACAAAAGAACGCAACGAAACCACACAACTTCAATCAGATTCTTCACTGATTTGGGCAATCCCTTGCCATATGACAGAACTCACCGCAACCGTAACAAGACTTCGAAGGAGGCGCTGGCGCGGTACACTGTGAACGAAAGTGACCCGCCTGACGACATCTGTGGCACACGATTTGAGAAGCTGAAGCCATCCCAGGCTTGCACAAAGAAGATGATGAACTGCCACCTCGACGATTCTCAAATACTCCCACTTGATCGTGATCTCGCTTCTTGTTGACATTCCCAGCCGAACTCGAACACAGACTAATGACACGGTGAGAAGACTCCACTCTAGGTTTCGTCTGTAAACGACTAAGGCACGATTCCACTACTCTGGCGCTTTCCAACAAAGATGCATAATTCTCAACGTGAAAACCCACCACATGTGGCTGAATTTCATGACGCAAACCTCTTTTGAATCTTCGGCACTTCTGACTTTCTGAACGAACTAGATTTAATGCAAAACGCGACAAGGAATGGAACTTAGTGGCATACTGTGTGACCGTCATGTCACCCTGCGTCAAATTCTCGAACTGCAAACTCATCGCATCACGAAACGATTCGGGAAAATACAGAGCATCAAACACTGCCTCAAACTGAATCCAAGACATATCCTCTACCGAAGAGGAAGAAGAACCAGGAATGCCACGACTTTTCACTACAGAACCCCACCATTCGCCAGCTTCCCCAATCAATTGACCCGAAGCCAAAGACACTCGCACGGAATCTTCGTCGATCGACAACGCTTCTAAGATTTTGCGAATTTCTTCAAACCAATGATTTTCCTCTAACGGATCCTCAGAACCACGGAACTTAGGTGGATTGAAACGGAGGAAATCTCTAACCATCTTCCGATAGCGATCCCTTTCACTGACCAAGGATAAACCAGCTCTTTGACCACTTGCCACAATGGCGGCAACCAATCTTTCGGTGAACTGCTCAAAACAAGGTTGAGCATCACCTTCCACAACCACTTCAGGAGCAGGAACTCCACGATGAACCCGATTTGCAACACGTCTAGGAGCCATCGAAACACTGGCAACAAGAAAGAATCATCGTTACTACACGAAAATTACCACTTCGAGATAGAAAAGAACGAACATTGCGTGGAAGACACAAGATTTCCAAGAGGCAAAGACCCACAAATGGTCATCGGTCACAGACCAATTAGGATTTGGAGACAAAACCGCACGATCGCAAGAGTAAATAGAATGACAAACCTCATCATACCCTAACTCGCACATGCGAAAGCCCAAAACAGAATTTACGATCACAAATCAAATCCAATTTCATGCCTCAAGACAAGGAGGAACACACGATCCTCACACCAAATTCTTCCAAAATTCACAATCTCCACTAAACATCCATCAGAGAAGGCATCTAACTCAACAGAACAACGGAAGCACATCAATATTCTCAAAAACAAAAGCTAGGTACCCAAGAGCATAACCTCAAACTCTATACTAGCTTCGAGGGAGGAATAACATTCATCTCCTAAACCGACCGGAGAACTCAACACTGCAGAAGGAGTTGGAAAAACACAACGACTATACGGAAGCGAACTCAAGATAGACGGTGCTCCAAGGCACACGAGACAATCATATCATCCGTAATGACCCTATGGAACCCATGAAGACTAGGTGTCTTCCCACGGTCCGAAGGTATTCATACCGAAAGCTCTGATACCAACTGTAACATCCCCAAAATTTTGAGAAGCATTTTTTTTAAATACATTTAAATGAACAATGGGGAGTTAATAGTAGTAATCAAACACAGTACAGTAGAACTTCTCATTACATTCTTCTTGATGCAATGTACGAACTGAAAGAGAGTACAAGAAACAGAGTACGACTGAACTACTAACTACAAGCTGTAAAGAGAAGGTACAACTACTAGTACAACAACCTGTAACTGAAAAAAGATAACAACAGTCTAGCAGGAGCCAAGGTTGCAGCTCCAACAGAACCAACTGCTAGTACAAGCTCTAAGCCAACCTGTAAAAAGAACCCTGCAGTACAATCCTGGAAAGAGAAAGAAAATGGGTCTGAGCAAACACAGCTCAGCGACGGTAACAACTAAAGTCTAACAAGAGTGCACAAGAAAGTGCGAGTCTAAACAAAGTAAACCAAGGTTGAAGCGGCAGAAAGTAAAGTAGGGCGGAAAGTGAAGTAAAATGCACGCCCACACACACCCAACTATAATCGGGGAACCAAGACCATCCCAAGTAGAATCACCGAGTACAAACAAAACCGGGGCCAACCCACTAAGTCAAGTCAAACACCTCACAACCTCTCGTCCGAACAACCCAACACAACAAGTACCACTAGAGAGCCTACCAAACCAGGACCACGCTCTCAAACACCGCCAAAGGATACAACCTTACTGTAACCACTGGAATCCACACAACTCCACTCACATCCTTTCCTTCGGTACAACATCAAGTGTTGTGGATTTGATTGTTATTGATATTGGAGATATTGGAATTGTCTATTTTCTTTCCATGCGTCATAGTAACCAAATCCTGGAAAACTCCTCGTGGTAGCGAGTCTCCATTCGACCTCCAAGAGGCTAAATATCCATCTGTGTTGAGCTCTGTTCCATGGCCCCGCCTGTCGACGTGCACATGTCTTATTCCGGGACTTTCAGGAACCCGTTTATCCTACCTATTGGCCAATTGGATTCTTCCTAGATCCCGCCTGCCGATGTATCCAGTATTCCGCGACTTAAAGGAACGCGTATCTCCCACTCAACCAAAATCCATAGTCGCTCAGGCATTCCTCCTCCAAGACGACATCCAACAAGATCACGGTTGCTTGGGCATTTCTCCTCCAAGACAACATACAACAAGATCATATGCCATATCATTTAATGTTGGTTGTTACAATTGAATTTGGGTGAAGGATCGAAGATTCCAAGAAGGTGGTCCTCGTAGGATCCATCCTTCGTATTTGTCGTTCATTGGGTAAATTGCGTTCATTGAGTGTGTTCATCATTTTCCATTGATGTTTCCATTACCCACAACCTTCCACATTTCCACACAAGGGCGGACAAGACACACCTCACAATATCCTAACGCAAGGATATTCAAACAATGGCAACAACCCCATTTTCCCAATCGTGGAAGTCAAACACCAACCGCACGCACACACTCAACCAAGAAAGTCATCTATTCACAATTGACTCACCAAAAGAACCACATGACAACCATGCCTATCAAACAACCAACAAACCATAATTTCACTCTACCAAGATTTCCCCAAATCACAACACAATCAATATCCCAAGAATCGCCCATCTTACCAAATCACATTCGTCTAAATCAATTTCTCACCCAAAGGTAATCATCATTATACAATCTCCTCACACCACACACAAGACTAACATAAGTTCCTTTCGTCCTCCTAGAAACCCAACAAGGCTCAACACGACTCAAATACCTCAAAAACCACTTATAGACTCACTGGGGGATTTCATCGAACATGTAGCACGCACCAAGGAACTTAGAGTCTACAACCAACAAATGTTCCTACGAACCTCCAATTCACCTCAAATCATTGAATTTCGCAAGAATCCCAAGACCAATATTCACGAATGATTTACAAATTCAACTACGCAATCAAGGTGTAAGGGGGAATTCAAATAACGATCAATCGAACGATTTAATGACAAACGAGTAAGTCTAGAACAAGCATTCCTATGCACGCGAGGTAGAATTTAGAAGTTACCCACATTGGTCGTCGGAATCGCCTCGCCGGAGTGTCGCCGGAGAAATCGCCAGAAACGTCGCCGCGAACCTATATACGTCAAAACAATCACAACGATGAGTACAACAACGTTTACTAAAGACGCGAATCAAAAAACCCACTTTGGAAAATCGACTTACCGAAGAACGACGGTGAATGATTTCGATATGCACGTTGCCGGAGAGCCCTCGACGTTGTGAGCAACGTTTCTCCTCCGCCAATTTTAATTCGGGCTCGATTGCCCTTTTGATTTGAAGAGAGAAGTGAGATTGAGAGAGGAGGGAGGTAGAGAGAGAGAGAGAGGGATCTGGAAAATAGGGTTTGGAATGCTCCAAACTCGAGCCCAAACATTTATATAGGACCCCACGCGAAAAGACAACTTTGCCCTTAATGATGTTCGGAAAAACAGCACCTGCACCGGTGCAAGTCAGGTCTGCACCGGTGCAAACCCCGTTTGCACACTTACTGCCTTGACTCAGAACCCTTGTGCACCGGTGCATCTCCCACCTGCACCGATGCTAACCACTCCTGCACCGGTGCAACCCCACCTGCACCGATGCAAACCAGGACAGAAGCTACGGAAATCATTCTGCACCGGTGCACCCAAGACCTGCACCGGTGCAACTGCTTTGAGAGAAATGCAGTGCACTCTGGACCATACCTGCACCGGTGCAACCCCAACCTGCACCGGTGCAACTGCACCAAAACTGAAATAAAATTACAGATTTGGGTCCAAGGCCATTCCGGACAAGCCCGAACTCGACCCAAAAGAGTTCTAAAGGTTCCAAAGAGACTTCCAAGTGATACGACAACGGTTGAATTGAAAACTAGAATTTGCGGAGTGTTACACTTCATATAATTAAATCCTTAATTATACCAAAAAGTCCTTCCGTACTATTACTACATTTTCCAATATTCTTGAAATGTTTTTAATTTAATTCATAATGTGGAAAGGGTATTACAGTTGTCGTCAAGAAGAAGTTTGGCAAGTGGCAATTCTGTATTGACTATACCAACCTCAATGATGCCTGTCCAAAAGACTGCTTTCCCTTCGACATGATTGATCAGCTGGTCGACGCTACTACCGGACACTAGAGGCTCAGTTTTATAGATGCCTACAAGGGCTATCACCATATTTCAATGGTATAAGAAGATATGGAGAAGACGGCCTTCATCACACCCAAGGGGGTCTACTGCTACAGAGTCATGCCCTTCGGCCTCAAAAATACCGGAGCCTTCTATTAGCGAATGGTCTCTCGGATGTTCTCCAGGCAGATCAGGGACACAATGGAGACCTATATCAACGATATGGTCATCCATAGCAAGCTTCCGGCCGATCACATCTTCTTAAAAGGCACAAGCTCTATTTCAACGCCGAGAAGTGCGCCTTCTGGGTGGGGTCCGGAAAATTTCTCTGTTATCTTGTCACCAGCTGGGGGATATACGAGAACCCCTCCTAGGTCACAGTTGTATCCAATCTGAGGCCTCCGTCGACCATTAAAGAGGTTCAACGGCTAACTGGCATGTCAATAGCTCTCAACAGATTCATCAGCCGGTCATTAGATCTCTACCGATCGTTCTTCCAGGCGATCAAGACCAGACGGTACAACTACAAGTAGAAAGAAGAATGCAACCAGGCCCTCCAGCAACTGAAGAAGTACATCTCCAGCCCTCCGGTCCTAGTCACACCGAAGGATATGGAGCCCCTCCTTCTCTATCTGGCTGTCTCTTAACATACGGTCATCTCCGTTCTTTGTCGAGCCGAGGGGATGGAGCACCTGCCGGTCTACTACATCAGCAAAACTCTTCTTACTGCCGAAACCAAGCACTTGCCTCTAGAAAAACTTGCTCTTTCTTTGGTTTTTGTATCCAGAAAACTCCTCCTCTACTTCCAACAGCATACGATCACAGTGTTGACGGAGCATCCACTAAAGGCAGTCCTCCGAAAGGATGACCTCTCCAATCTGATCTCAAAATGGGCAGTCAAATTGGCCAATTTCGATATCAAGTACCAGCCCAGAACGACCATCAAAGCCCAGGTATTGGCTGACTTTGTTGCAGAGTTCTCTCTGGGGGATCATCCCCCAAGAAGCTCAAGCAGAGTCTATGGCCAATGACCAGGATCAGCAAGTTGCATCCTCATCAGCTGCTCCACCTCCACGATGCTCCAACACTTGTGCCCAGTGCCCGGAAGAATAATGGAAGCTATTCTATGGTGACACTTGGAGACTACAAGTTGACGGCTCATCAAACAACAAGGGCTCCGGTGCAGGCATTGTTTTGGTCTCACCAAGGGAAATTATCCATGAAAATGCCCTATCTATTGACTATCCGACCTCAAACAATAAGGCAGAATATGAAGCTCTGATCTCCGGACTCCGACTTACCAGCTACATCAGAGTAAAGGATATCTTCGTTTACAATGACTCTCAACTGGTCATCAATCAATTGATTGGAGAGTATGGTGTCAGAGATGACAGAATGTGCAAGTACCTCAGCTCTGCCATCACTAAAATGAAGAAGTTCAAGACCTTCCAGATAGAGCAGATATCCAGGGATCACAACTCTCATGCCGATGATCCCTCTGGTTAGTGATCAATCTCCTTCGGCACAATGTCACAGCCAAGCTTCGAGCCTCTGGTTATGGAGGTGAACACTATTTTCGATGGACCAAGCTAGATGGACGAAGTGTTGGCCTTCATTAAAAGCGATACTATGCTAGAGGATCGTCGAGAGGCCCATCGTGTCCGTTGCAAGGCAATAAACTTTTGGCTGTCTCCAACGGAGGCCTTCTACCGATGGTCTAGGACTGGTCCCTATCTGCTCTGTGTCCACCCAGCTCAGGTCCCAGGAAATTTTCAGAGTTACATTCCGAAAGTGGGGGATGTCACTCCGGCGGGCGATCTATAGCCCATCAAGCAATCACTCAAGGGTACTGGTAGCCGAAGATGTGTAAGGATGCTGAAGACTATGTTCGGACATGTCACAAGTGCCAACTCTTCGCTCCATAAATCCATTGTGCGGTCAAGGACTTGCAGCCAGTAACCAGTCCTTGGCCATTCGCTCAATGGGGCATCGACATCGTCGGCAAGCTACCAACTACTCCGGGTGGGTTCAAATTCCTTATCACAGCGACGGATTAATTCACCAAATGGATTGAGGTCGAACCCCTCGTTACCATCGCAGCTGCTGACATCAAACACTTCATATGGAAGAATATCATTTCCAGGTTTGGCGTGCCCTACGCAATAGTGTCAGACAATGGCACTCAGTTCATCAGCGACCTTATCTCTAACACATGTAAGGAACTTGATATCAGGTTCTTCAACTCCAACCCTACTATCCACAATGCAATGGCCAGGCCGAAGCATCCAACAAAACCATCTCAGTAGGTATCAAGAGGAGGCTGGAGTCGAAGAGGGGGAAATAGGAAGAGGAGCTCTCGTATGTACCATAGGCCTACTGGACTACTCCCCGCCGATCAACCGGTCAGACTCCCTACTCTATGGCCTTCGGAGTGGAGGTCGTCATTCTAGTTCAGACATGCTTCCCTACCATCTGGACATAGCACTTTGAACAACCAACAAATGACTCCATTATGGCTGCCGACCTGGATCTCGCAGAAGAAAAAGGGAGTTTGTCAGGATCAGACTGGCCTCCTATCAACAAGAGGTAGCCAGGGGCTTCAACAAAAATGTTTGCCTCCGGGTATTCAAACTAGAAGAACTAGTGCTCCGGAAAGTGGTCCTGAATAGCAAAAAGCAGAAGCTCATGCCTAACTAGGAGGGTCTATTCGGAGTCACAAAATTTGTCGACAAAGGAGCTTACAAACTAAAGGAAATGGACGACACATCCATCGGCAAATCATGGAATACCCTCAATCTCAGGAAATACTACCACTAATTTGTACCAATCAAAATTGTACAGAACTTCAAAATTTTCCAACTGATCTGATACATTCCATCAATCTGGCAGCTCCACTCCTTCAGATGGCTCTCTTCCCTTGGCCAAGCCTCTGGAAATCATCTGTCAGACTTCTATTGGTTAAGGACCCTTTCTTGGCCGTGTCTTCAACAGTCGCCTGTACTGACCTCCGGTCAAGGATTTCATCACAATGGACGAGCCTCCGACAGTCATCTACCAGGCTTCTGTCTGTACTAACATAATACCCTCACAGGTTTTCCCCTTGATCATGCTTTCAGTAGTCGCCTGCACCGGCCTTCGGTCAAGGATTTCATCACAATGGACGAGCCTCCGGTAGTCATCTTCCAAGCTTCTATCGGTCTTGACATAATACCCTCCTGGGTTCGCCCCCATTAGCCAAGACACCGATAGTCATCTGCCAAGGCTTCTGTTGGTCCCTCTGGTGACCAAGACTCTGGCGGTCATCCGCCAGGCTTCTGTCGAACTTTCTTTGGTCAAGCCCTCCGACAGCTATCTACTAGGGGTCCAGTAAAACCCATGAAGGCTGCTGAAAGATGAAACTTGCAAAACATTTCAAGTAAGCAAGGAAGGAAAATCAAGAAGCATTTCATATCAAAAGTTGGTTGTCCAGAGATTAACAAAATGAAACATATTTCAAATCAAAGAACAAAAGAGGGGACTTTATTGTTCTGGCGGAGGAGGCTACTCCTCGTCGTCGGCTATCGGAAAAGTGTATGAGACCGGAGGCAGCTCTATATCCGACTACTCATTGTACATCCAGGCAGGGTTGGACTCATCGATGTTCGCCACATCCATTGGCCGCTGGTACCCTACCCGGTGGCCGGTCAGATAGCCAGCGTATAGCTATGTGCATGTTGTGCTTCCACCTTCTCGTGGCACTGCTTCCAATAGTCGACCTCCATATAGCCATATCCCTCAGAATATCTAGCGGTGTTGGCCTCATTTACCTCATTCTTTGACTTTTTCTTCTCCGAGGCCAGTCGCTTCTTGAAGGAGTGCTTCTCATTTACCGCGACCCTCTCCAGATCAACATTTCTTTTTTTTATCCAACGCATGTTGCAGCCCCGTGATCTGGGTGGCCTGATCGGCAATCTTATCCATGTAGTGGACCCACTCTTTGACAATCTTGACAAGCCACCAGTGGCAGGTTAAAAAGCTTACAACTGCCTATAGAAGTCAAAGAATCAGCAAATAGAAACACAAGCAAAATGATCCACCAAATGGCATCAAACAGTACCTAGACCAAAAAAGTAAAGCCATAATCCAGCCGGGGAATTATATTCTCTAGGAGGACGTTCGTGTTGCCCAGAGACTCCAAAATCCAGGCAAAGCGGAGGGCCAACTCATTATTAGCCACTACGCTGTCTCCTTCCATCACCTCCCTCCCGTCATCCCAGGTCAAGGCCAGCTGCCATGGATTCTCAGCCTCATGTGCCGGTCTTTTCCTAGTATCCCTGGGCATCGCCATCTCTGTCCTCTTTTGGGCCTTCTCCTAGCATTTCCGGCTTCCAGAAGTCTCTTCCCTGGTCCTCTTATCACCGACATCAGCAGTCGGAGTCTATGAAGCAGTGGCAGGAGCAACGAGAGTTCTAGTTGGTGGAGTGGTCAGCACCTGAGCAACATGGGCATCTAGTTTAGGAACTGGGGCTTCATCCCCATTCCTATTTTGGAAGTCTATCCGGAAGGATTTTGGTTGGTGTCGTGGCCTTGGCATTTCTTTAGGTTGTTCTTCTACTGCTCTCTGATGCTCTCTCTTCTTCTTGTCCTCTAGGAAGGACAGGAATGTCGGCTTGTATCTTAGAAGGTCTAGAGCGTCTCTCTGGTATAGCTCGGAAGGCAGCAATGTTTGCTGCAATTGCATGCTTCTTCAGCTGAAGGGTGATCTTTGAGAGAGCTTAAAAACAGATACCAAAATGCAGTCGGCAGGAAAACAATGGGTATAATTTGAAGTCAGTCCAAATATTCTTACCAAGCGACCCCTTATCGATCGGAAAAGGCTTGGAGCCGTCAGCTGGGTTGTTGTACCCTTCGTACACAGTAATGTAGATATTTGAACACCTCTCCAAATCTGTAAGGCGGTTGAAGAGGTCCCTGACCCCAGCCCGTGCGCTCAAGAAATAGCATCCAGACCGTTTGTTGTGCGATAGAGTAAAGAGAGAAAAAAGACTAGAGACTGTGAAGATGAAGCCGTAGATCCGACTCAGCATCTGGATACATCAAATTATTCGGTACGAGTTGACCGATAATTGGGATGGCCTCAACCCGTATTCAAGAAGGAAGTCCTAGATGAACTCGTCAACAGGGAGCTGAAGACCCCCTCGGTAAAGGCCATGAGGGGGAAGGTCATGTGGTCATCGGCATAAGAGAGCTCTTCAGATTCCCCTAGCAGGTCAAGGATGATATCTGAAGGAATAGCATACTTGGCCCTGAAGTCAACCAGTAAGAAGGCGTCCCTATCAACATAACTGAGGTACGGGTAGAGGTGCCTGTCGGATGGTCCGGCAGTCTCATCAACCTCCTCCTCAGACACCTCAACTGCAGCAGCAAGAAGGCCGACATTCAAGGGCTTGGGGGATGGCAGATCGCTCTCAATGACTGTGCTAGCCGGGCGTGAAGAGGATGAAGTGGAGTTGGAACCAGAGCTGGAGCAAGATCTAGAGCTTGAGCTGGAGCCGGACCTAGAGTTTGAGCTATTCTCCGAACTAGAGCTTGATCAAGTGGTGCTGAAGTCCATCATCTTTCACTCACGTCCTGCCGAACACAACCAAAAATGGATGTTATAGGGTGATAAATCCCCAGAATTGGGGCTTGCGCCGACTCTATGTGCCCTCCGCCAGGGGATACACTACCCACTAGTGAAAAGGCAGCAGTCTGGCAGACAGGCAGACAGACGAGACAAATCTCCCACCAATCGGGCAGAAGACCACTCAAAGCGAATGAAAAAAAATGTAACTTGAAGGATCCATATGATGCCTGTAATCTGGAAGTTGTCGAAGACTCGAAGAAGGATTTGCTGCTTGAAGACTGAAGATTGCTCGTCAGAAGATTGAGGAAGCTCTACGGAAGCCAAGTGTCAGAGACCAGAAGCTCAGAAGTGAAGTCTTAATCTCCCACCCCTATTATTTAAAAGGGTATGGGGACAATGGGGAGAGCTGTCGTGCACGATCCGTGTGGCGGCATCATCATCCAATCAGTGACGAGCTCAGATCCCAAGGGAGCATCCATCAAATGTCGCATCTACATGTGCTGGCGCCCTCTGCCAATCAGTGAATGACACGTGTCCACACAAAAATGATGGTTATGAATCAATTTTTACTGCCATCCAATGCACTGAACACAGCACGTCCCTACAATGTACTAGATTTCTGACACCTTATACTTCGCCCAACCAACACAGATCAGCCACAGGAAGAACAGGGGATGTCTGGCAGTACATGATCAATCCTTTCCAACAAGTTGAAAAGAATTAAGGGGCTATTGTGGTAGCTGGACCTCAACTAGGGGACAGGTCGGATCCACAATGTCGGACCAGTCAGCCTATCCGGACCCTGCCCCACATCTCACGAAGCAATCCAGGGCAATCGGCCTCACAAAACACCAACACAACCACTCTACAGCCGAAGGACGAAACCGACGGTTTATCTTGCGGGCCTTCAGCATCCAAGGCAGACTCACCGGACACCCAAAGTAGCCAAGCCGGTTAGGCCATGAAGTCTCCTTCAACCTCTGGCATATTCAGCCCAGACGATAAGGGAGCCCTATGTGTACACTCCCTATTCGGAGAAGGCACAACTTCCACTGTCAGACGTTCTTATACCGAAGGGGTCCACCATCGGCAGCGATAAGGAACAATGACCTCTAGAACAATGGCGTACTGGAGCTTGGCCGTACAACTACTGACGTGGCTCGGGTCGGCCCAACGATACAACAACATCATAGGGCTAACGTCAGCACCGGGACCCCCCCGTGTGCATTACACGCTTGCACTTTTGGCGCCAAATCAAGTTGGACTATAAATACCCCATTGAGGTACTATTTATAGGGACCTTTTTCCTGGCTTCTTTTTCAGCTCCCCGACTCTCAGTTTCCAATTGCTCTCTCCTACCATTACTGACTTAGCCATCGGAGGCCCCTCTCGGTCACTACTGACCAGTGGGCTCTAACCCTTATCTTGTAGGAGCCAAGTAGGTGGAACCTTTTCTCTTATAGGTGACCCCCTCTGTCCGAATCACCCTTCCCTCACCATCCGGACCAAGCATAGAGGATTCGAAGTGGCAGCCGGATATTCTGTCACCACACTCCATATTCAATGATGGGTTGGGAAGATCTTGCCGAGCAATTTGTGGCAAGATTCCTTACTTATCGGAAGCCCCCAAAGGAATTTGATTCCTTGATGTCTTTGAGGAAGAAGTTAGACGAATCCATCAGAGAATATGTTGGGAGATATATAGGGGTATATAATGAAATTGAAGATTGCAGTGAAAAATATATTGTTGCAACCTTCAAGATTGGGTTATCTGTTCGGTAAAAACTACGAGAGTCTCTTACAATGAATCCGATGGAGATCATGGTAGAATTGATGGACAGGGTGGAGCAACACGCAAAAGTGGAGGACGAGATTGCTCAGGAGACTGAACAATTTGGTCACAAAGCTCATAAAACCAACACCATTAGCTAGACGAATCCCAAGCAGAAAAGAAAACAAAAGCCAGTTGCTTAGAAGAAGGAAGAACCAACAGAAGTGCTATACGCAGCACGAAAAACACCAAGGCCAGGACCACAAGCTTACAAAGCTATCTAGACTACTTTCAATATTCTAATTTTTTGGATGATCTAGCCCATGAAAGATGATCCATTTTGGAGGTGGCCCAAGAAGCAATGAGGAAATCAAGTAGAACTGGAAGTAATAGGTCGTCATTGCAGCTTCCATCGGGAATTTGGTCATATGATTTAAGATTGCAACACATACAAAAAGTTCTTGGAGGATTTGGTAGCTCCAGGACATTTGAAGAAATATATTACAGGACTAGAAGATGTTGTTCAAGAGGAGCATCAAAGGGAAAGTACTCCAGAGCCAAAATTCTTGGCTCCCCTTGGTACTATCCATGTGATCTATGGCATGGTAGAACTAACTTCAGAGAATGATGCCCGAGCATAGAGAAGGAGGGAAGGCCATTCGCATCATAGTATCTAGCTCGGGCAAAAATGTGCAAGGGAAGAGGGAACTTCAACTGCAATGCTACTGTATAGTAACTATTAACTCCCCGATGTTTGAGTTTATTGTATTTCAAAAAAAAATATGTTGGAAATGTTTTACTTAAAAACATGGAGTGTTACAGTTGGTATCAGAGCTTTCGGTTTAAACACCTTTGGACCGTGGGGAGACACCTAGTCTCTATGGGTCCCTAGGATCATTACGATTGATATGATCATTCTCGTGTGCCTTGAAGCACCGTTTGCCTTGGGTTTGCTTCCTTAGAGTCGCTTGTGTCATTTCGACTTCTTCTTGGATTGGTGAGTTGTCTTCGATTATTGGGAGATGAGTGTTGTTCCTCCCCGTGAAGCTAGGGAAGTATTAGCGGTTGCGTACTTAGGTGCCTAGCTTCCTTAAGATTTGGGGTGTTGCTTCCGTTACTTAGTTGAGTTGTGGATTTCTTGTGGCTTTATGGCGGAAAATGTGACTTGTGGTATGATATTAGATATTGAGATTTGTTGGCTTTCTCATTTTGAGGTACAATTTCTTAGTTGTCTTGTGGTTTCATGAGTCCCGTTGAGCTTTGGGATTTCCTCTTTGTAGATGTGTAGTGGAAATTTTGATTTTGGGAAGAATAAGGTTTTTGAGGTTTGTTGGTTTTCCCGCTTTGAGGCATAAGTTTGATGTCGCCGTGTGATTTTGTAACTTGTTAAGGCTTCCATTTTTTCTTCTTCAAGTGAAATGAGGATTGTTCTTCTTATTTCTCTTGCGGTTTGGCTTTGTGTTTCAAAATTCTCGTGCGACTTGATGTTGGTAATCATTTGGATCCTTTGCCTCTTCTGAAAATCTACACGTTTTATGAGTTGTATTCATTCTTTTCCATCGTAATGCGAATATTCACGTGTAGTGACGTTAATTGTTCTTTGTGATAGTGTTTCAATGGCTCCTAGGTGTGCGGTAAATCGGAATCGTCGTGGTGTCCCTACTCCTGGAGGTGTTCTTGGAGATGGAGTTCAATTTCAGTTCGATCAGCTGGTCGAGAGATTGGCAGCAACCATTGTCGTGTGTGGTCGTGAATCGGGTTTGTTGTTGGGTAACGAGAGAAATCAATCTTCGCAAATAGTTAGAGACTTTCTTCGCTTTAATCCTCCTTAGTTCGATGGTTCCGGAAATCCATTGAAGGCATGTCGCGCCGGGAAAATCTTCCGCCTCCCTTCTTTGCTTCCGCCCGATATTTTCGGGGGTCGCGTTTCCGGATGGCGTACTTTGACTTTTCGGGGTTTAATGCGACGTTTGAAAATGATTTTGATGATGGTTGGACTTACTTGATTTTAAAATGTTCAGACTTAATAACGGTTTTATTATTGCGAAGGCAATATATATCCCATTATTAATCTGTTTTTCAGAATCG